>BQNB010100293.1:0-24731 GCA_026074375.1 Tanacetum coccineum | reverse complement strand
GTAAATAGGTTTTTTTAACTGATTTTATGTATAATTAGTAAGATTAGGTTCAGTTAAGCTCCATCAAGAGCTTAGAGACTTTTTAGAGCTTATTAGAGCTTATTGGAGTTTTAGCTTAATAACTTGTAGGAAAATGAAAGCTTATGAATATTGAATAAAAAGAACTTAAAATAGATTAAAAACTACTGAATTCATTAATAGAAAACTTGATTACAATATTTAAAAGGAAATTACAAGATTTAAAGTAAAATTAAGCTAAAAATGAAATTAAGCTAAAAACTAGTCCTAAAAGCTATGTGTGTGTGTGTGAAGAGTGAGGCCCTATTTATAGGCTGAATGAGAAGCTTCTAGGTCCTGAGCCTCTTCCAACTTCTTTCAATCTCTGCCATCCAATCATTGCAATCATTTGATCAAGCTTTATGGCCGTTGGATCACTAGTGAGCTCACACGGATTGCCAAGCTGGCAATCCATTTGAGGCTCACTTGTGCTTGTTGGGTGAGTGAATTTAGTGCAAATCCCACACCTCTTTGTGCTTTTTCCATTGATGACGTGTCCTTTTGATTGAGAGTGAGCTAATGAATCTCTTGATTTGACCTTAATAACCCTGCCATTGTACTTGAGCTTACTTGAATAGACGTTCTTAGCCCTTAATTTGAGAAAGCCCTCTCGTTTTATCCATGGTAAATCGCGAAGAAGAAGATGAACAGAAAAAAGATAAATGGCGCCCTTTTTTTAACTGAATGAGTGAATTCGGTTGTATCTTTGAGTTAATTACACAAATAGTCCTTCTCTTTCTTTTCTCTATTAAAAGTTATAAATAACTTTAGGAAATTGCAAGTTCAGTCCTTGTAGTTTAGTTCCAAAGGAAATGGGCTAGGTTAAGTGGGCTTTTAATTGGGCTTTTGGGTTTAATAGGATTCGGGTAAGGTTATTCAAGGTATTTCAGGCCCAATAAGGTTTTAAGGGCCCAATAAGAAGTGAGGGGTCATTTTTGGACATTTATGAAACTTGAGGGTAAAAAATGGAATATTATAGGGTTTTGTCTTTTAGTGGTTGACTTTGTTTGACCATGATTTGACTTTTATGACTGAATTTGACTAGGAGCTTGACTTTTCTTCCGTCTTTTGCTCACTCTTCCGTTCTCGTGTACGTGCTTGCCCGTTTTTGACTGCTTTCTTATGATTTTTGGTATATCCGTACCTGCATACACAAAACACAAATACAAGCATATTTTTTTTGCCATTTTTGGTCTGTTTTGGATTTAATTGGGTTATTTTAGGTACAAATGGATATGTGTATTTAACACTTATCAAAACTCGATCTGAAAGCCGAATGGTTTATGTTTTAGACAGGTGGTGCCATCTACAAAACATATTAAGTTCAAGTTTTTAGTATTTTCGATAATATTCCTTGAAGAAAATTAACTACCCATGTTTTAATATATAAACAATTAATTTTCTAAGGCCTAGGATCCAACTTGACATACCACCATCACATCAGTTGATCTGCTAGCAATGGTGTATTCAAAATGTAATTGACGATCAATAATTGCCACCGGTGCAATTCCTAGAACATTATGGGACTTACTTTATTACATTAATATACTAGTAAGCATGTTCCATCCCATCTATGCCTCGAGCATAAGGTCTCACCCGCTTACCTCGATTAAGTCGTCCAATCAAGAACTGTGACTATGTAACACCAACGTCTCACGAAAAGTATATAATCACCTTGGGTTTGCAATCTAACTACGTCTCACGTAATGTAAAAGGCAAATGCAAGTGTTTTTACAAATTGGATGGCAACAACTTATTTAAAAGGGTATTTATATTTGACATGGAAAATATGTATGAAGAAGCATGCATACATCTTCGTATCATAAGTTTTAATAAAAACTTTACTCAATAAAGTTATTTATTACAATGTCACGTATACATCTCATGTATATATGGTGATACCTTTAAAAATTGATGATTCAACGTGTTTTTAAATCTAAAGAATTCTTATTTTATCGCGGGAAAATGATTAAAGAATGATTAAAAACCATTCAAACCCTAGACCATTCACGCTTCCTAAATAATTGCAAGATATGAGGGATTTATAGAGTACATAAACCTCAAACCCTTGGTGATATGCCTTGCAAATAAATAGTACTTTTGCAAATTTCGTCATTGATAAAATTCAATCTTTAATTTAAAACACATTATAAACTTATTAAATTGCAATTCTCGTCGTGGGAAGTTAGGGTATGAGCCTTAACATTATCGATAACCACACCCGAATGACACATAAGACTTCGCCATTAATAGTCTATAATAAATCTTATTTCATAGTTATTAGTCATGTTTATATTTTCTTTTTCAAAAAACCCTTTTACTTTTACATAAGTCAAAAACTTCTAAAAAACAAATAAATATAAACAACTAATACACATAACATTTATTTAAAACACTTAACAATTAACACATCCAAATATTAATGATGATCCTAATTATCAAATAATTAAACTATGTATATATTCATATAAGGATCCTTCGTCCAATGAATCGGGCCACATCCATCAATATAATCGATTGCATAAGCCATATATAAATATACACCACATAGCATATAAAAGCTAATAGAAAATACCAGTCTACTTCAGGCCCCTTGATGACATCAAATAATGTCTATTTTATAGCATCATTTATCCCATGTAATTAACATATTTTATATAATTATTGCAAAGAATTGTTACTTAATCATTTATATTTGAGAATTGCAGTAATTATGGAGTACTCGGTGAATATTAGCAAAAGGCGCTCATTCTGGAGCTTAAACGAAGATACTTTGAAGATTACTATTCTAACAACCAATACGCCGTATCCATCAAGGAAGATACGGCATATCCGTGCCTGCACTCACCAAATACCACAAAGGAAACAAGTCCAATACGCTGTATCCATGAAAGGCAATACGCCGTATTCAAGCTATATGGGAATAAAATATTCTGGAAGATATCAAACGTGGTCTCTACTCCAAGAAACCCCAATACGCCATATCCAATACCTTGGATACGCCGTATCGACACCAACTCCAGACCCTATAAATACAAAACTCAAAAATAATTTTTAAGTGTGCTAAATCATATTCTTGATACCTAAACCACAAAAGTCGATTTTCAGAGGAGAAAAATAGCAGAAGAGGTCTTGTAACGCATTCCAATCCATAGGAGACAATGTGTAATTTCTTATACTTTTGTAATCGTTTAGTTTTTGGTATCATTCGTTAACTCGGTTAGTTTACCTTGGCTAAATAAACATTAATACTCTTGCTACTATATTATGATGTATGAAGGCTAATACCTTTGGGTATTAGCCATTTTTATTGAAGATCTGAATGTTTGGTTTTGGTTATTCTCGATTTATCAACTTTATCGTTGTTATGCTTGTTTATGTTTATCAATTTATACTTGTTTACGTGCTTTTTTATGCGACCTATCATTCAACTGGATCTAGTGATATGGACCAAGTAATCTAGATGCCGGGATAGCTCTCCATATAGTAATTTATACATCTAGAATCATATGATTACAAATATTGTCCTTCTAAAATCGTGCTAAGGATACGCTTCTGGCTTAACTAGTTAACGGAAAATGCCTTTGGTTTATTGAACATGTTGACTAGTAGGTGAATCTAGATAATTCAACAAATAATGTTTTGATTCCATTAGATAGTTAGACAAGTGGACTACCACCTAACACAAGTTACGACATACACGGTGTCATCCTCTAGATGAATTATAATCAATATATAAGGATGCTTTATGTGAATACTTTAATTGTGATAGAATTAATGTGTCTAGGTCTTAGGATGAAGTCTCGCCCAAGTCTAAGAATGACATGCCTTTTCGAGATAAGTAATTATTGCACTGAATAAACAAACCAACCTTCTAATCGGATTAATGATGGCTAATACAGTTTTCTATTATATGGTTTGACCGCTCTTTTATCTTCTGTTAATTTGCTTGCGTGGGTTAAAGTGTCTTGAATTTATTGTAGTCACCAACCAAACTCGTGACAGTCTCTCTGGCTAAAACCCCCCTTTTACCTGTTAGAATTAGGATTAGAACTATCATAGGATTAACATAGGTTTGACTTAGATTAGAATTAACTTAGATTAGATAACCAAAATATTAATAAATTGAGAGATTTAACCTTGCTTCAAGTGTTCGACACCTTACTTACCACGAATCTACCACCGACCGGGTACACTGTCCATTAAAGTGTTGTTTTTGGTTAAGTCGGCAAAATATAAATTTAAAAATTGAATCGTAAAAATATGCACCACACAACGAAACATCAAGTTTTTAGCACCGCTGCCGAGGAGTGAAATTTAATCTTGTTTTTTATTTTATATTTTGGTTTTTAACATTAGATCTAACCCTTAGGAGTAGTGTTAATTAAATTAGTGTATATTCTTGTATATTATGTATATTTTGTATATTT
Source organism: Tanacetum coccineum (assembly GCA_026074375.1). Lineage (NCBI taxonomy): Eukaryota > Viridiplantae > Streptophyta > Magnoliopsida > Asterales > Asteraceae > Tanacetum > Tanacetum coccineum. The sequence continues at coordinate 20,244 of BQNB010100293.1, read as the reverse complement.
GTTAGTTTAATTGATTGCTTGTATATTTGTGTGTTTAATTTAATTGTTTTCCTAATACATTGTTCTTGTCGATAAATCGATACCAACTTTCTGTCCAATACAGCGTATTCATTCAACTAATTAATATGGCGTATTCACTTCTATTGAATACGATGTATCGATCATCTGGAACAGAATCAAAATCTTAGTTTTCATATTTGATTTTCATGCTAAAAAAAGTGAATGCTCAAAATAAATCAAATCTCTCTATCACCAGTAACGATATAAACATTGAACTCAGCAATGAATTTTTGGAGGAATTACGAAAGAATGCATACCACGGATGGATTGACAAAGACGTTGTGAACCACATTGCTAAGGTGCTTGAAATGATTGATTTAATCTACATTCCTGGTGTGGATTTCCATCAACTACGAATGAAAGTCTTTCCTCTCTCACTAGCTGATGAAGCACGACAATGGTGGATAAACGAGGGAGAAGGAAAAATCACCATTTGGGAAGAACTTGTTGAGAAATTTTTCTGTAAATTTTATCCCGAATCATACGATGGAGAAGATGAAATGTTGGACGAAGGAGATAACTGGGGGATAGATCCACTTGAATTCATATCGTGAATAAATTCATCATTTGATAAACATATGAAGATGGATGGAAGAACTAAAAAAATATTATTCCATGCTTGGATGAATGGGAGTTGAAATAAAAGACGAATGGATGACAAGATCTTAAGCAGTAATGATACTACTACTGATTCATTTTTTAGACCTTATCTAAAAACAAGTGAAATGAACTAAACTAAAAAGGATAATGAATACGCAGACGAGCGAAAGATGCAGTCTAATAGACATCCTATTTCTTATTGATGAGCAACCTTACAAAAGCGATATGATAATGGCAGAAAGTTTGAAAGCAATGTAAATTATTCACTTGAACTATCGTAGATTATATTGTGTATAAGAAGAGTGTGTGAGTATGATGCTTGGGCTAAAGGGAACTGTAGAAAGGATGTTTGATAATTTTACCAGAAGAAATTTTTCATCTATGGAGTGGACAAAACGGATGGATGGTAACTAGAGCTGAATGAAGAAAAACTGAAGAAAAGTCTAACTTAAAGACTTCGCTGTAAACAAAAGTGCTTCCCGAGAGATAACCCAAAATGTTATTTATTTTATCGAGTCTGTCTTCCCAGACATCAATACGGCGTATCCGCTCCATTCCATACGGCGTATTGATTGTTTGGACGTTATCAGTCTTCACTTTTTATGCACTTTTAAAACATTATTGTTAGTTCTGGCAATACGGCGTATTCATGCACATGATACGGCGTATTCACCAGACTGACCCGTATTTAGTTTGTTTAGTTTAGTTTAAATTAAGCGTAGGTACCAAGATAGGAATACACGTTTTTCCTATATTTTATACAGGACCTCGTGAAAGAAATATCGACGAATATTGGTGGAGAATTTACAAATCTGGAGATCATGAAGTGTTGGAGTCTTGAAACTTTAAGGCGGCTGTTCAATACAATCTTGCTCAATAAATCTACATGGAGAATCTACCAAGCAAAAATCAGGGGAGTTTCCCATTCTAATTCTTTTTAATTCTCGTATTTAATGTTTTATCTATACAATGAGGACGTTTTATAATTCAAGTGGGGGGGGGGGTGGAATTAGAATGTTTACTTGTCCAAATTTTCACACTAAAATGCTTAAATTATGCTCAAATTTAAAATTTTTCCAAGCATACTTTTGTGAAATTACTTGATACATAACCCGCACACAATAACCCTTGTTAGATATTGTGAGGATTTAACCTTATCCGTTTCTAAATGTTTACCCAAATTCCACAAAATATGAGTGTGCCGGTGATGTAGTAGACTTTAGAACTTGGCTTGGTATATCTACTCGAGACCACAGTGCTAAGTACTATGGATGTAGATGGAGTAACTTGTTTAAATTGTAAAATTTTAGGATTTCACCCGAATCGCCTTTACATGTTGCATATTAACTAACTACACTGGTTAGTGAACCCCCGTATAAACCCTTTGTTTACTCTCATTTTAAGAGTAAGATACCTCTAGAATAACCCGTAGAGCCAATCCTTTAGGAACTACACCAATTATTTGTTTCGTTACACCTTTACACCTTAGCCTACCTTGTTAGATTAACTTTATTTTATAGTTGCTAGATGTTTAAAGTGTAAAGTTTGTATTTCCCGAGTCTTGTGTCAATTTTGGTACGGTTGGAAGAAATTTGCACATCGCAAATGGGAATGTATATTATATTCAAAACTCATGTATTTTTAATACATCGCAATTAATGGTACGTCCGAAGAATGAAGAAATTATCGAAGGAATTATCCTGGGGGAAGGGGGATGGGGGGGGGGGTGGGGGGGAGGAAAATTAATTATGATCATGAAGATGGTGAAACTACACCGAGTTTCGTAGTATAGTGTTAGCAAAAAAAATCAAAAAAAATAGAAAAATCGCAAACAAAAAAGAGAATGAAATTATTGTGAATGAAAAACGTGTTCGCAACTACCGAAGGAAATTACACGAAAGGACCGATATCTTTCGTTGAAACAAATCAAACGATGGTAGGAGTATTGTATAAAGTGGAAAAAATCGCACTATGACTTGTAAATTAAGTAAAGGAGCGAGGAGGATGAATGGAGTTTGACCTTTACGGAATGCAAACATTAGGTTGTTGTTTTTGATCTATGATCAAGACTTTGTAAAGAGTTTGTTCTTTATCATGTACGCAGACAGGGAAAAGTGTCTAGCAACTTGTTTTTAGACTTAATCTATTTGTTTTCGTGTAATTTTTATTTTAACGACAAATTAATATCCCTTTTCCTTAATCATTAACCATGGGGTTTTAACGCGCATCGATGATGTGATCGAGCGTGCATTTCCTATTAAGGTCGTGTACGACCATGTAATCATAGACCTCAGCTGCCAAATTTGTTTATTACTATTGGTGAAAGTTGAAGATCCATACCCTATATTACTCCTACTAGACCTACTCTATTAGCTTCATTCGAGGTGGGAGTAGGCAGTCACATGTGACTAATCCCCGTCGTATACGGGTGTGTATGTTTGGGTCTTTGTTCGCCTCTCTTGAATATTGGTATCGATAAAGATAAGTTTAGAGTAATCACCCTAAGCCTTATTCATACACTCATATTTACTTTTATAAACTTGATACTTCCTTAGCTTAGCGGTGGAGAGTTATCCTTGCCTAATCTTAAAGATAGAATACATCGTCATGACCCAGCAATTAAGGAATTAGTTTAAAACATGTTACCACATAGAAAATTAGTTGAGTGATTTGAGTGTTTCATCTTCCTATTTCGTGAGGTTATGGTTGTGTATTGTATTATATCAGATTAAATGCATTAGCGGAAAAAATCTCTTAGGGATACATTTTTTTATACAACTATCTAAATCTACTTGAGGACAAGTAGGATCAAGTGGGGAGAATAATTTAATGACATCAAATAACGTCTATTTTTAATAACTATCATTTATTCCCAGTTAAATTAACCCTATTATCGTATAATTTATAGCAAAGAATTGTTACATAATCATTTTATATTTGAGAATATGCAGTAATTATGGAGTACCTCGATATGAATAAATATAAAAGGCGCGCATCTTCCTGGAGCATAAACGAAGATAATTTGAGATTACTATTCTGACAACCAATACGCCTTATCCAAACAAGGAAGATACATCTTATCCGTGCCCTGCACTTCACCAAAGACACAAAAGGGAAACAAGTCCAATATGCCGTATCCAGAAAGGCAATAGCGCCATATTCAACTATATTGGAATAAAATAATTCCTAGAAGATTATCAAACGTGGTTCCTTACTCTAAGAAACCCCAATAACGAGGCCGTCATCCAATACCTTGATACGGTCGTATCCGACACCAAACTCCAGACCCTATAAATACAAAACTCAAAAACAAGTTTTAAGTGTGCTAAATCATATTCTCCATGATACCTAAACCATAAAAGTATGATTTATATGAGGAGAAAAAGAGCAGAAGAGTTCCGCAAACGTATTCCAAATCCATTGAGGAGGAAAAACAACTTTGTAATTTCATATACTTATGTAATCAGTTCAGTTTTTGGTATCATTACCGTTAATTACGGTAGTTTTACCCTGGTCTGAATAATTACTTCTTGTACTAATTATGATTAGTTTGAAGGCTATATACCTTCGGGTCACACATAGCCATTATAAAGAAGAACTAAATGTTTGGTTTGTTTATATCTCGAATTTCTCAATTTATCATGATGCTTGTTTTATGTTTTACAATATAACTGTGTTTACAGTTGGGGAATTATTTTATGCGACCTATCATTCAACTGGATCTAGTGATACGGACCAAGTAATCTAGATGCCGGGATAGCTCTCCATATAGTAATTTATACATCTAGAATCATAGGATCACAAATATTATCCTTCTAAAATCGTGCTAAGGATACGCTTCTGGCTTAACTAGTTAACGAAAACTGCCTTTGGTTTATTGAACATGTTGACTAGTAGGTGAATCTAGATAATTCAACAAATAATTGTTTCTGATTTCCATTAGATATTTATACACGTGTATGATAAGTGAAAAATCGACATTATCCGTTTTATTTATAAAAAAAATAACCCTAAATCGAGAGATTAAATTAATGAAAATTATGCTTGTATATTGTGTATTTTGTCTTTTGTGATGTGTAGGTGCGGATATTTCAAATATCACACGAAGAAGGCCAAAATGGGACAAAAATGAACACGATTCGAAAAGAGTACACAAGAGCACGGGATTGAAAAAAAAACACGAAAAGACCAAAGCCGAAGACGTACCCATACTTCACGGACTAACCCGGGCCCACTTAATGGGTCGGGTCAGCCAAATCTTAAACCATAAATTTTAAACTTCCAAAATTCCATATATTAAAACCATTTGGCCCAAGCTATTATATCGAGCCCAAAATCTCTTTGATATTAAAAGCCTAAGTCAACAGCTCGGTCAAACAACGAAATAGAAAAGAAAAGAGGCAAGAAAACAGTTTTACTGTTCACCATTCGTCTCCCTTTTACCCTGCACCTCTTATACCTAATTAACCTCGCTTAAATGATTATTCACCTTTCTAGAAGCTCATGACTCAAGCAATGACGATTTTGGCAAGCTAGGTTGGTAATCCAAAGGCCAATCATTGGCTAATCATGCGTGGAAGGCATTCAACGGGCAAGATCAAAAGCGTGGAGGGCAAACAAAGATTGAATGGCTTGGATTAGAAGTGGGGGAGCGTCCTAGAGACTAGAAGCTTCACCTCTCGGCTATAAATAAAGGAGGCCTCTCACACACATAATACATGTAGGATCTAGTGTAATTTAGCTTAATTAGTCATATTTTATCTTTACATTGGTAACATTTTTAGTTTAATGTTTTTAAAATTTGTGTAACATTCCCTTTTTAAGCTTATACACAGTTTGATATAAACAATAAAGATTAATTTTCTTATTGATAACTTTCAATTCGTGTTTTTACTTAATTACACTATGGTTTGATTAAGCTCATTACTGTTCTAATAAGCTTAATAAGTTTTCAAAATCCCTAATAAGCTAGCTAAATACTCAGTTAAGCTCTCAAAGCTTAACTGAGCTTATCAATACTCAAAATCCACCCCAACTTACACCTCGGCTTATTTGGGAAGGGAAGCCAGACTTGGATGGGCTTCCAAGACCTCACCAGCTTATCCTGAGAAAAGAGCTGGAGCTAATTTGTTAGAGTAGCTTTATTGAGCAATTAACAAGAGCTTGTTGTGAAAAGGGGTTTTATGTTATTGTAAGTTCCAAATTTCAATTTTGTAGCTTAATTTTGTATTCTAGCTTATTATTTCTTAGATTAGCTTAATACTGCTTATTATAGTTGTTAGTTGCTTATTTTGTTCAATTATTAGTTTAAATCTCATTTCACAAGTTTTTGATATAAAACAGTTGAAAAATCCAAAAATAATTGTATAATCTAGTAGCTTATTGTTTATGCTTATTTGATTGTTGAAATATGCTTAAATTGTCTTTTATAAACTAATAAATATCTAGAATTTGAGGTTTAAGTCTTGGATCCAAGTTTTATAAGCTGAAAAATGAATTTAAGCTCTCTAAAGGGGTGTTTGGGTCAAGACAACACTAACTTAAGTTAGTGCCTTTTAAGTAGCCATTAGATCTTGATATTTGGTTTTTTAAATATCAAATTTGAAAGTTATAAGACAAGGATTAAAGGTTTTTGAAAGGTTAAATCAAGTTTTAATAAGTTTGTGTGTCTATTGTTTGAAATCGAGTTCATAAAGCCAGAGGTCATAAGCCTTCTTCGGTTTTTAGAATTTTCTATATGCTATTGTTTGATGCTTTTTGCTCTTGTTTTAGTGTTTAATAGTTGTAGAAACCAAGTCCTTAAGTCTGCATAATTGGTTTTGAATTTTGGTTGAAAGTAGGGACAAATGCATCAGATTATTTAGAACTGGCAAAAAGAACATTTATAAAACCTAAAAGTTAAGGGTAGTATAAAGTTTGTATTGGTCTTTTGAAAAATTAGGTGCACACTTAGTTCATAGGCCATATTAGATAAGCTAGGGCTTATTTTAGATTTAAAAGCTTATTTAGATACCTGTTTTTAGGGCTGCAATTCATACTTTGTTTTTTTCATTAAATTTGCAAAAACCAAAAATAGTGTAATAGCATAAGTAGCTTTTTCAATTAGATTTTTCCTAGCTTAAATGATTTTCAAAATGCTTTTTGATTGAAGTTTTAAATAGTTTGTAGGACAAGCTTTCTAGTGGTATAAGCCATTAAGCCATAAGGTTCTATCTACTTGCTTAAAAATAAGCTCAAAAAGTCCTTGTTGACTGTTTGGTAACAATCTTTGTGTCAAAGTGCTTAATTGATTTTCTCAGCTTATGGCTTATCATTTGTCTTAAATGATTGTTCCAATTTTGCTTATTAGATTAGTTTTAAGGGTTTTTTTTGAAGCATTACTTGCTCACACATAAGCTTAACTTTTGCTTATCTGCTTTTTCAGTTTTGTGAAAAAAGCCAAAAATCCTTTTAAGTGCAATCTGTGGTTTTTAAGCTTAAATTCTAGCTTATTAAGTGGTTTTCACAAAAAGTTTCTTTTATAAAAGTTGTTTATTATAAGATGTTTTAAAAGTTTAAGTAAAAAGTTTTGCAAAAATAAAAATGTTAGGATATAAGGAAGCCAAGGGTGAGCAGGGCTCGAACCCATGACCTCAACCTTAACCCCAACACTTTTATACACACACGCTATAACCATCTGCGCCCTTGGGACTTTTACCGTCAAAGGGTGCAATACAAAATTGTTTTTAAACCCTTTTTTGGCCGCTTTTTCATAAGAAAGCACATTCGAGTGCTTATTTGAATTTTCCAGGCTTATTCATTTAAGCTACTTTTAAGCGAATAATTTTCATACATTCTTTACATCTCAAGCTACTTTTAGGATTTTTCTTAAATTTTTAATTCAAACCTTAGTATTTTTCGTGCATTTATTTTGTTTAAAACTTAAAAAAATAATAAAAAATAAATAAAAATCAAAAAAATATTATTCTTTTTTTGAAAATTTTCTTTTATTGTTTAGAAGGTTTAGGAATTAAATTTATGTTCGTAGGGCTTAATTTTGAAATACTTGCTTAGTTGTCCGCGTATTTTATTAATCCCAGAGTTAGTGATTTCCCCTTGTTAATTTCAACTTGCTAGGGATCGTTTAATTTCTTTGCATTTTTATTGTTTTTTATGTGTATGAAAAAAGGAAAACAAATCAAATCTTTGAAATTATTCACTTGCGCGATCACAAACTAAACCGATTTTCTATTCACACTTCATCGAGGATAAACGACCCGGGAGGTTTTAGAGATTGCTTTGGTTAAAAGCAATTCTCTTTAATCTTTTAGAATACTATACTAAATACTATAATTGATTTCCCTTCTTAATTACACATACTTTTTTGTGTGTGTGGTTTGGAGCGGATTACATTTTTTGGCTCCGCTGCCCGGGGGCGGGGGGAAGTGTGTAGCGATTTCGTGTTCCATTTGAAGTAGTATTTGAAGACCCATTCCCCGTAAAGTTTTTATAATTCTCGTTTGATAATATTTTTTCTGATAAAAAAAACAAAAATAATTTTAATTTTTCAAATTTTTGGAAAATTATATATTCACAGTATTCAAAAATAACCAAAAAAACGAAAAACACAAAAGTAACCGTACATGTGTCGACATTACAAAGAAAGGCGCACCTCTTTTGTGAAATAAGCTATAAGGTGGGTATAAGGAGGGTTGTTCCAAGGAACTACGACACCGAAAGCGGGAAACAAACGTTTTTATGGCGATACGCGCCCAGTAGCGACCGCCCGCTTCTTGCGAGTTTCACTTAAGGGAAGTTACCCTAAATTTGTTTTTGATTATCGGAGAAATAAAAATATTTTTGTATATATTTCTCTTAGTTTGTTTTATCAGTTTTATTTGTGTAGTGCATGCGCACTAGAAATTCCTATTATCCAAATAATTCACCTGTAACCATTCCGAGACGTCGAAATAGACGACGTGCTCTAAACATAGTCGAACCCGAGCTTCGTACTATCATTGAAGTTGCACCAATGGCGGATAATCGAACAACGGAGGAACTACTTCAAGCACCCACAGAAGGGTATGGAGAAGCTATAGTCATACCGAAAATTCTTGCGAAAAATTTCGAAATTAAAACGAATTTGCTACAATTAGTTCAAGCCAACAAATTTCATGGTTTTGAAAGGGATAATCCACATACTCACATTGCTAATTTTAAAAGGATGACCACGACATTGAAATATAGGTATGTTTCCAAATGATGTGATAAAGCTTATCGTTTTCATATTCGACTGCAGGGGGTCCTGAGAAATTTGGTACATAGGAATGAACCTACTAATTCTGATCCTTGACTGGGGATGATCTCGTAAACAAGTTTCGGTGAATCATTTTTTTCCCTCCCTTCAAAGACCCACGTCACTTAAAAAAATGAAATCTCTCATTTTTACCCAAAAGTTCAATGAACATTAAGTGAAGACATGGGAACGATTTAAGGAAAATCTTAGAGCATGTCCCACCATGGATTGATCGGAGTTTAACCCAAATTGATACTTTCTATATATGGATTAAATAGAAAAGATCAAGACACCTTAAATGCCAGCGACTGGTGGAAATCTTTTGAAGAGGGGGGTTTTGGGGTGGATACCACACAACTATAAGAAGGCCCTTGCACAAAATTGAGCATAAGTTAAAAGATTCGTAAAACACGGAACGCAAAACCGAAATTTACAAGGGTGAATACTGACTTCTAGGAAATTTTCTAGTAATACGGAATGATAGGATTGATAACTTTGCGGACCAACTTACAAACTTATTTGAGATTGTTAATAAGAAAGTTGTCACTCCCGCTACGGTTAAAGCGGTTAAGGAATCTTGTGTGATTTTTGGTGGTGCCTATGCTTATTATGATTGTTTTGCTACCGATAGCAATCAATCTAGTGTTTGTGCGGAAACGGGTACTTACAATCAAGTTGCCCCTTCAAACCGTGCTAGCAACCAAATGGCACCACTTGAGCCAGACTCGGTTTTAGCTATCCGTAGCAAAAAAATTCAAATAGGTTTAAAAATCAAAAACAAGTGGAGATAATTAATTAATCGGAGGAAATAAATTTCATTGTAATCACAGTGTTTTCACGCTCCAATTAATCATGCTCCCAATTTACAAAGTCAAGGATTACAAAACCAGACCTTTTCAAGCTCCAATATAATCATAGCTCCAAAATTCAAAAGTAAGGATTTCAAAAACCAACCTTTACAAGTTCACACAAGGATGTTTCAAATGAGTTTTCAAGTTACATGAAATCTAATGAGTCAATGATAAGAAATATGCAAACTCAAATAAATGTTTTGAGGTGTGAATTAATAAGCAAGAGGAAATCTTAGAGTGAATTTTAAATAATGATATGAGAGTAATATTAGGTAGTATACATCTCTCCAAAACCAAGCCTCAACTTTGGGTACTCTTCCGAGTAATACTATTCCTAACCCGAAGGGTGAGATGAAAGCAATCACTACTCGAAGTGGTGTTGCTTATGAGGGACCCTCGATTCCTACTAATCCTTCTCCAAAAAAGGTGGTGGAATGAGAAACTGAGGAGACAACGAATAAGGAGAAAACTAATTTCCAAGGAAGTACCACTCACATCTAATCTCTGGTTATTCCCATTCCTATTCTGGAACCCGAAGTTCTGAAGACTTTACCTAAGCCTAGTATTCCATATCCTTCTAGACTTAATGACCAAAAGCTCTGTGAAAAAGCTACGAATCAAATGGAGAAGTTCTTTCAAATCTTTCAAGATTTGCATTTCGACATTAGCTTCGCGGATGCTCTTCTTTTGATGCCAAAATTTGCCTCTACGATTAAAAGTTTGCTTACAAATAAGGATAAGTTGTTTGAATTAGCTAAGATACCATTGAATGAGAATTGTTCGGTGATGCTCCTTAAAAAGCTTCCCGAAAAGCTTGGAGATCCCGGCAAGTTTCTTATACCATGTGATTTCTCGGGAATGGATGTATGTCACGCCTTGGCCGATCTTGGCGCTAGCATAATTCTTATGCCTCTTTCCATATGGAAGAAGCTTTCCCTACTCGAACTTACCCCCACTCGGATGACTCTCGAGCTAGCGGATCTATCCATTACTCGTCCTAAGGGAGTCGCCGAAGACGTCTTCGTCAAAGTGGGGAAGTTTCACTTTCCTACCGACTTTGTTGTTGTTGATTTTGATGCCGATCCTCGGGTTCCCCTCATTCTTGGGAGATCCTTCTTGAGGACCGGCCGTGCCTTAATTGATGTTTACGGAGAAGAAATAACCCTTCGGGTTAATGACGAAGCCGTAACTTTTAATCTCAATCAAACTACAAGATACTCCTCTACATATGATGATATGTCGGTAAACCGAATTGACGTCATTGACGTTGCTTGTGAGGAGTATGCTCAAGAAGTGCTTGGTTTTTCTAATAATTCTACGGGTGGCAATCCCACCCTGACTTCTGGGCCTATTATTTCCGACTCTTCTCTTTCCCTCACTCCACTCGAGGGAAGTGACTTCATTTTGGAAGAGATCGAGGCTTATCTCAAAGATGATTAAATTTCACCAGAAATTGATCATGCCGATCTTGATCCGGAAGGAGATATTTGCTTGATTGAAAAATTGTTAAATAATAACCCGTTTCAACTCCCTCCGATGGACCTAAAGCAAGTAGAAGTGACTAAGGCAAAATCTTCAATTGAAGAGCCTCTGGAATTAGAATTAAAAGATTTATCATCTCATTTTGAATATGCTCTTAGAGGGAACGCGATAAGTTACCCGTGAAATGTAAAAAGTTAAAAGATATGAAAAAGAAGCCCTCTTTAAAGGTGCTTAAAATACAAAACGGGCCATTTCATGGAAAATCACCGACATAAGGGTAATTGACTCCTCATTTTTGCACTCTCAAAATCTTGATGGAGGAATATTAATAAACCCTCCGGTAACAAAATCACAGACGGTAAACCAAAAATTCATGAGGTATATCAAAGTAGGAAGTTTATCAAACTCCTGATGCCGGAATGATTTACTCCATCCACTGATAGATCCGTGGTTAAGCCCTGCCATTGTGTACCCAAGAAATGGAGGTATAACCAAAGTTGCAAATGAAGTATAATGAATTGGATTCTAACACGATTAGTTACTGGTGGAGAGTTTGTATTTACTATAGGAAATTAAATGAGCACTCGTAAAAAAGATCATGTTTCCGTTACCCATTATGGACAAATTTTAGAAAAGATAGCCGTAAAATGAGTTTTATTGATACTATATGGATTTTTTGTGTTATATTCAAATCCCAATAGATCCACAAGACAGGAGAAAACCACTTCCACATGCCCTACATTGGAACTTTCACTTACCGTCGCATCCCTTCTGCTTGTGTAATCTCGCCGGTACATTTCCAAGGTGTATGATGACCATATTCCATGATATGATCGAAAGACTATGGAAGTTATCATGGATGATTTCTCGTTATTTTTTGGAATAGTTAGAATTCTTGCCTCTCCAACAATATAGACAAAATGCTAAAAAAGGTGTATGAATAACACGAATTTAGTTTTCTAAATTGGGAATAAGTGCTCAATTTATGTGTAAAGAAGGAATTGTGTTAGGTGTCATAAAATATCAAATGTACAGGATTGAGGTCGATCAAGCTAAAGTCGATGTATCGCTACGCTACCTCATCCAAACAACCGTACAAGGTGATAGGATTTCTTAGTGTCATGCCTGTTTTTACCGAGAAATTATCTAAGACTTTCTAAAATGCTAGACCTATGAACATCGCTTCTTGAGAGAAAGATGCACCATTTGTGTTCTCTCAAGATTGTATTGATGCTTTTGAGACTCTTAAAAAGAAGCTTACCGAAGCTTCGATCTTAGTTGTCCCCGATTGGCCCCTACATTATTCGAACTTAATGTGATTCTTAGTGATTTGCGATTTGGTGGCGGTTTATTTTGGGACAACGTAAGACAAGCATTTTCAGCCTATACATTAGCAAGAAAGAACATGACCAAAGCGTCAAATCATTACTACTACACGAAAAAGAAATGCTTGCCGTAGTTTATACTGTTTGAAATTTCGGCCATATCTTGTCTTTATCTAAATATAGTGTTTACGGATCACACACTCGCTCTTAAATCCATCTTAGTAAACAGATGTCAAATTAAGGCCGAATATTTGCTCTGTTGGGTTCTCCTCCGTACAAAGAATTTTGATATCATCATCCTGATAAAAAGGAACGGAGAATCTCGCGACCGATCATGTAAATCTAGACTTGAGATCCTCATGAAGGATTTGTTTAGAAAATAAAGACATAAATGAAAATTTTCCTTTAGAAACTCTTGGAGTTATATCTAGTGGAAGTACCCCATGGTTTGCCGATATTGCAAATTTCCATGCGGGGAATTTTATCGTGAAAGGGATGTTCCCAACAAAAGAAGAAATTCTTTAAGGACATTAAAACATTACTTAGTGACGATCCATACGTAGTGAATTTTGTATTTGTGCGGATCAAATCATTCGTGACGGTGTGTGCATGGCCAAGAAGCTATTGATATCCTCAAAGCTTGTTATGAGGGACCCACCGGGGCCATCATGGTGCCAATTTCAACGCTAAGAAAGTATTTGATGCCCGGTTTCTTTTGGCCAACCATATATCAAGGACGCTCAAGCATTATCAAAACTTTGTGATACGTGTCAACATCAAGGCAAAATTTCACAAAGAGATGAAATACCTCAAAACGCTATTCAAGTTTGTGAAATCTTTGATGTATGAGGTATCGATTTTATGGGTCCATTCCCGTATTCACGAAGGAATAAGTACATTCTCATAGCCATTGACTGCTTATCAAAGTGAGTAGAAGCGAAGGCGCTCCCCACTAATGATGCTCGAGTTGTAGTAATTCGCAGTGGGAAGATCGTCGTTTTGTGCGCAGGGGGTTGCATCCAAATTGAACTTCTAGACTATTAAAGAACGAGGGACCCATTTTATAATGATAAATATGCTAAAGTAATATCTTAAGTATGGGTCACTCATCTCAATGCTGACCCTAAAATCCGCCCCCCCAACCATCCCCGCACACTATATCATCCACAAACGAGTGGACAAGTGGAGGTTTCAAATCGTATCTTGAAATGTATTCTTGAGAGGACGGTTGGTGAAAACCGTGCCTCATGGTCCGATAAGTTAGAAGACGCTTTATGGGCATTCCGTATCGCTTTTAAGACACCAATTGGTTGTACTCCTTATAAGCTCGTGTACGGAAAGTCTTGTCATCTACCTATTGAGTTAGAGCATAAGGCATATTGGGCCTTGAAACATGCAATTAGGATCAAAAACCGTGGGTTATCACCGGGAAGCTTCAACTTAATTGAAACTTAATGAGCTCGTTATTAAGCATATGAGAATCTTTGAATATATAAAATAGGACGGAAGAAGCATCACGACTCAAAGATCAAAATCGCATTTTTAATTTGGAGAACGAGTTTTTTACTCTTCAATTCTCGTCTAAATATAAATTTCTCGGTAAAGTCTTAAAACCCGTTTTGTTGGTAACCTAAGTCACCAATCACCGCAATTTTTCCAAATGAACCGTCGAGTTAATCTCAACACCCGATGTCCCTAGAACTTTAAGGTGAATGGTCATCGTATGAAGCATTACTTTGGAGGAGACATACCATCGAAGGTAATCCTGGATCTCCAAACCATCCCCATAGACAACTAAATGCGGGGATCGAGTCAAGCTATGAGACTCGGTTACTAAAAATAAAGTGCTTCGTGGGAGGCACCCCATGCTTATATTTTTCCTTTTCATTCATTATTTCTAATGTGATGTGAGGAGCATGTACCCTTTCCAATATCTTGTTGTTAGTGCTTTGTGAGTGTTTATAGGATTGACCTAAATTTTTTGAAGATTCTCGTGTTCGGTGTTTTTGTCCCGGTCCACGCGAGCTTCCTAACCTTTGCTTGCCATTAGTTTGGGCAAATCCGATATCCTAAATTATTATCGACTAACATCTATCTTTTAGCATACTTAATAAATGGCTTAAGATTTTTGTGATACTTTCTCCATGCTCGGATTATGCATTCGACTCTTTGAGTTCTAGTATGGGTTTTGAGCCTTAGACTAGGAAACATCGAGGACAATGTTTAGTTTTAGTATGGGGTGGTATATCTTCGATATGATCTTACCTACTTTTGCTCGTTGTTCTCACGTACCCCATTTTCCCGTGGAAATTTTAAAATTTTATATATTTAAAAGTTTAGTAAAAAAAATAATGGATGAAAAAAAAGTGTTTTGACACGAATGTAGGCTTTCCGTTGGTGAGAACATAAATAAATTTTGACACGCGACCGTATATTTATATCTTATCTTTTCTCCTTAACTTAAAAAATTGAAAATTTGCTATCTTTATACAAGAAGCTATAAAAAACAAGTCTACTTTGAAAAAAGTCAGATTTTTGCAAGTTCCCTTCAATTGATTTATTAAATATGCAAAGATCTATATATTCTGGCTAAGCATTCACAGTTATTTCTTATATAGGAAATTTTAATTGTGAAGAACAAGAGATGATAGAGTCATGAATATAAGTTAGGATGCCTAAACGTGGAATATTTGGATTTATTTTATAGCATCATTTATCCCAGGTAATTAACCCATTTTGTATAATTATTGCAAAGAATTGTTACTTAATCATTTATATTTGAGAATTGCTGTAATTATGGAGTACTCGATGAATATTAGTAAAAGGCGCACATTCTGGAGCTTAAACGTAGATATTTTGAAGATTACTATTCTGACAACCAATACGCCGTATCCATCAAGGAAGATATGGTGTATCCGTGCCTGCACTCACCAAGAAACACAAAGGAAACAAGTCCAATATGCCGTATCTAGGAAAGGCAATACACCATATTCAAGCTATATGGGAATAAAATATTCTGGAAGATATCAAACGTGGTCCCTACACTAAGAAACCCCAATACGCCGTATCCAATACCTTGGATACGTCGTATCGACACCGACTCTAGACCCTATAAATACAAAACTCAAAAATAAGTTTTAAAATACAAAAAAAGTTTTTAAGTGTAGCCAACTCATATTCTTGATACCTAAACATCAAATTGATTTTCAAGTAGAAAAAGAGCATGAAGAGGCTTGCAACGCATGTCCAACCATAGAAGACAACTTTGTAATTTTCTTGATAACTTTTTGTAAATCAATCAGTTTTTGGTATCATTCGTTAACTCGGTTAGTTTACCTGGCTAAATAATTACTCTTGTACTAATTATGATGTTTGAAGGCTAATACCTTCAGGTATTAGCCATTATAATGAAGATCTAAATGTTTGGTTTTGTTTATATCTCGATTTCTCAATTTATCATTGTATGCTTGTTTATGTTTATCAATATACTTGTTTACGTGCTTTTTTATGCGACCTATCATTCAACTGGATCTAGTGATACGGACCAAGTAATCTAGATGCCGGGATAGCTCTCCATATAGTAATTTATACATCTAGAATCATCGGATCACAAATATTGTCCTTCTAAAATCGTGCTAAGGATACGCTTCTGGCTTAACTAGTTAACGAAAACTGCCTTTGGTTTATTGAACATGTTGACTAGTAGGTAAATCTAGATAATTCAACAAATAATGTTCTGATTCCATTAGATAGTTGGACAAGTAGATGATATGTGAAAAATCACATATCCGTTTTATATAAAAAAATGACCCTAAAAAGATGAAAATAATGCAAATTATGCTTGTATATTGTGTATTTTGTCTTTTGTGATGTGTAGGTGCGGATATTTCAAATATCACATGAAGAAGGCCAAAATGGGACAAAAACGAACACGAGACGGAAAGAGTACACAAGAGCACGGGATTGAAAAAAAACACGGAAAGACCAAAGCCGAAGGCGTACCCATACTTCACGGACCAACCCGGGCCCACTTAATGGGCCGGGTCAGCCAAATCTTAAACCATAAATTTTAAAAGTCCAAAATTCCATATATTAAAACCATTTGGCCCAAGCTATTATACCGAGCCCAAAATCCCTTTGATATTAAAAGCCCAAGTCAACAGCTCGGTCAAACAACGAAATAGAAAAGAAAAGGGGCGGGAAAACAGTTTTACTGTTCACCCTTCGTCTCCCTTTTACCCTGCACCTCTTATACCCGATTAACCTCGCTTAAATGATTATTCACCTTTCTAGAAGCTCATGACGCAAGTAATGACGATTTTGGCATGCTAGGTTGGTAATCCCAAGGCCAATCATTGGCTAATCATGCGTGGAAGGCATTCAACGGGCAAGATCAAAAGCGTGGAGGGCAAACAAAGATTGAATGGCTTGGATTATAAGTGGGGGAGCGTCCTAGAGGCCTAGAAGCTTCACCTCTCGGCTATAAATAGAGGAGGTCTCTTACACACACAATACATGTAGGATCTAGTGTAGTTTAGCTTAATTAGTCATATTTAGCTTATTGTAACATTTTTAGTTTTAATGTTTTTAAATTTGATGTAACTTTCCTTTTTAAAGCTTGTACTCAGTTTATATAATTAATAAAGTTAAGTTTTCTTATTGATAACTTTCTATTCATGATTTTACTTAATTACACTATGGTTTGATTAAGCTCATTACTATTCTAATAAGCTTAATAAATTTTCAAAATCCCTAATAAGCTAGCTAAATAAGCTCTCAAAGCTTAAATGAGCTTATCAATACTCAAAATCCACCCCAACTTACACCTCAGCTTATTTTGGAAGGGAAGCCAGACTTGGATGGGCTTCCAAGACCTCACCAGCTTATCCTAGATAAGCTGGAGCTTTGTAGAGTAGCTTATTGAGCAATTAATAAGCCTTGTTTGTGCAAAGGTTTTTTGTAAGTTCCAAATTTCAATTTTGTAGCTTAATTTTGCATTCTAGCTTAATTCTGCTTATTATTTCTTAGATTAGCTTAATACTGCTTATTATAGTTGTTAGTTGCTTATTTTGTTCAATTATTAGTTTAAATCTCATTTCACAAGTTTTTGATATAAAACAGTTGAAAAATCCAAAAATAATTGCATAATCTAGTAGCTTATTGTTTCTGCTTATTTGATTGTTGAAATGTGCTTAAATTGTCTTTTATAAGCTAATAAATATCTAGAATTTGAGGTTTAAGTCTTGGATCCAAGTTTTATAAGCTGAAAAATGAATTTAAGCTCTCTAAAGGGGTGTTTGGGTCAAGACAGCACTAACTTAAGTTAGTGCTGTTAAGAGCCTTATAGATCTTTAGATTGGTTTTAAATATCAAATTTGAAGGTTATAAGACAAGGATTAAAGGTTTTTGAAAGGTTAAATCAAGTTTTAATAAGTTTGTGTGTCTATTGTTTGAATCTGAGTTCATAAGCTCAGAGTCATAAGCTCTTCGTGTTTTGATCTTTTCTAGTTGCTATTGTTGATCTTTTTGCTCTTGTTTTAGTGTTTAATAGTTGTAGAAACCAAGTCCTTAAGTCTGCATAATTGGTTTTGAATTTTGGTTGAAAGCGTGTCAAATGCATCAGATAGTTAAACTGCAAAAAGCCATTTTTAATCTAAAAGTTAAGGTAGTATAAGTTTGTATTAGCTTCTGAAATTGGGTGCACACTTAGTTCATAGGCCATATTAGATAAGCTAGGGCTTATTTCGGATTTAAAAGCTTATTTAGATATCTGTTTTTAGGGCTGCAATTCATACTTTGTTTTTTTCATTAAATTTGCAAAAACCAAAAATAGTGTAATCTGCATAAGTAGCTTTTTCAATTAGATTTTTCCTAGCTTAAATGATTTTCAAAATGCTTTTTGATTGAAGTTTTAAATAGTTTGTAGGACAAGCTTTCTAGTGGTATAAGCCATTAAGCCATAAGGTTCTATCTACTTGCTTAAAAATAAGCTCAAAAAGTCCTTGTTGACTGTTTGGTAAACAATCTTGTGTCAAAGTGCTTAATTGATTTTCTCAGCTTATGGCTTATCATTTGTCCTTAAATGATGTCCAGTTTTGCTTATTAGATTAGTTTTAAGGGGTTTGAAGCTTTACTTGCTCAAGCTTAAGCTTATCTTTGCTTATCTGCTTTTTCAGTTTTGTGAAAAAAGCCAAAAATCCTTTTAAGTGCAATATGTGGTTTTTAAGCTTAAATTCTAGCTTATTAAGTGGTTTTCACAAAAAGTTTCTTTTATAAAAGTTGCTTATTATAAGCTGTTTTAAAAGTTTAAGTAAAAAGTTTTGCAAAAATAAAAATGTTAGGGTATAAGGAAGCCAAGGGTGAGAAGGGCTCGAACCCCTGACCTCAACCTTAACCCCAACACTTTTATACACACATGCTATAACCATCTGCGCCCTTGGGACTTTTACGTCCAAGGGTGCATTCAATATTGTTTTAACCCTTTTTCAATAAAAAGCACTTCAAGTGCTTATTTGATTTTTCCAGGCTTATTCATTTAAGCAACTTTTAAGCTAATAATTTTCATACATTCTTTACATCTCAAGCTACTTTTAGGATTTTTCTTAAATTTTTAATTCAAACCTTAGTATTTTTCGTGCATTTATTTTGTTTAAAAACTTAAAAAATAATAATAAAATAAATAAAAATCAAAAAAATAAATTTCTTTTTCTGAAAATTTTCTTTTAATGTTTAGAAGGTTTAGGAATTAAATTTATGTTCGTAGGGCTTAATTTTGAAATACTTGCTTATTCGTCGCGTTTTTATTATTCCCGTTAGTGTTTTCGTGTTAAATTTCTTAATTGCTAGGTTGTTTATTCTTCTTTGCATGTTTTATGTGTTTTTATGTGTAGAAATAGGAAAACAAATCAAATCTTTGAATTATTCACTTGCGCGATCACAAACTAAACCGATTTTCTATTCACACTTCATCGAGGACAAACGACCCGGGAGGTTTTAGAGATTGCTTTGGTTAAAAGCAATTATCTTTAATCTTTTGGAATACTATACTAAATACTATAATTGATTTCACCTCTTAATTACACATACTTGTTTGTGTGTGTGGTTTGGAGCGGATCAAATTTTTGGCGCTGCTGCCGGGGAAGTGTGTAGCGATTTTCGTGTTTCCGTTTGAAGATTAGTATTTGAAGACCCTTCCTCGTGAAGTTATAATTCCCGTTTGTGAATATTTTTCTATAAAAATACAAAAATATTTTTGTATATATTTCTCTTCATTTTTTTATTGGTTTTATTTGTGTAGTGCATGCGCACTAGAAATTCCTATTATCCAAATAATTCACCCATAACCATTCCGAAACGTCTAAATAGACGACGTGCTCCAAACATAGTCGAACCCGAGCTTCGTACTATCGTTGAAGTTGCACCAATGGTGGATAATCGAACAATGGAGGAACTACTTCAAGCACCCATGGAAGGGTATGGAGAAGCTATCGTCATACCGAAAATTCTTGCGGAAAATTTTGAAATGAAAATGAATTTGCTATAATTAGTTCAAGCCAACAAATTTCACATTTTTGAAAGGGATAATCCACATACTCACATTGCTAATTTTAAAAGGATGACCGCGACATTGAAATATAAGGATGTTCCAAAT
>BQNB010100292.1:5966-24731 GCA_026074375.1 Tanacetum coccineum | reverse complement strand
AGGGTGTTGGCAAGCATCCTATTTTTCTGATTAGGGCACAAATCTAGTTAAGGCTTCGGTGTCATGAGCTTAGTGAAATAATAAATGTTTTGGACATCTGATTGTGTTTCAGAGTCTACTATTACTTCGATCTTGTGATCCACCATTTCTTTTTACCGATAAACCTATGATTTCACTCAACCTTTATGTTGACTTTTAGCATGTAATTTCAGGTCTTAGGATATGAAGACTGGAGGGGATCCGTGGCGGATATCAATGAAGACGGATTCTGTGTTTTATCCAAAGTTTATGCAACTTTTATTATCTTTAAAAACTTAAGTCATCTTTTAGTATTATGAAGCTTTTGTTTAATTAAGAATGTTTATGACTTTTAAAACTTATGGGACCTAATGTATTAACTCTGATATTTTGCTATAAATGAAATCTTACCTTAAAACGTCCATTTAAAGGTCGTTTCCTATATCTTAATTGTTGTACTTTGACGTAGCACCCCATTGTTACCATTCCGCTGCTACCTGATTTTGGGGGTGTTACAATATCAGTCTCGGCTTTGACTTTGACTTTTTGGTCTTTGACTTCGACTTTGACTTCTTGGGTTTGACTTTGACTTTGTTGACTTTTTGACTTTGGCTTCGATTTAACTTTATCTTTTCCACTCTTTTCCATTCCGTGCACGGTTTTGTCTGTTTTTGCTTGATTTTTCGTCCTTTTCTCGGATATCCGTTTCCTGCACAATATAAATAAAAACATACAAATACAATGTATTTTTGGTACGTTTTTGGTCTTTTAAGTCCGGTTTTAATGGAAAAGGGTATGTGTAATTAAGCACATACCAATGGCGTTGTCGAAAGGCGAAACCGAACTCTTGTGGAAGCTGCTCGCACAATGTTGATTTTTTTAAAAGCTCCTCTGTTTCTATGGGCCGAAGCAATCAACACAACTTGTTATACCCAAAACCATTCCTTGATTCGTCTCCACTACAACAAAACTCCTTATGAGCTTATGCACGACAAGAAGCCAGATTTATCGTTTCTTCATGTCTTTAGTTCACTTTGTTATCCGATCAATGACAGTGAGGATTTGGGTAAACTAAATGCAAAGGCCGATACTGATATTTTTGTTCGTTACGCGCCCGCAAAGAAAGCATTAAGAATCTATAACAGGAGAACCCGGAAAATCATGGAAACCATTCATGTGACGTTCGATGAGCTGACAACTATGGCTTCTAAACAATTCGGTTCAGGACCCGGGCTTCAATTAATGACTCCTGCAACATCCAGTTCAAGACTCGTTCCAAACACTATTCCTCAACAACCTTGTAATCCACCAAATAGAGATTATTGGGATCGTTTGTTCCAACCTATGTTCGATGAATACTTCAATCCTCCTACCATTGTTGTCTCTCCAGTTCCAGTAGTTGTTGAACCAAGAACTGTTGATATAACTGAATCACCTGTGTCTACGTCAATTAACATAGATGCACCATCTTAAAGTATTCCATCAAAACAAGAACAAGAACATTCTCCAATTATTTCTCAAGGTTTTGAAGAATCACCAAAGACACCACATTTTCATGACGATCCACTTCATGAATCTCTTCATGAAGACTCGACTTCTCAAGGATCGTCATCGAATGTGAGACCATCCCACACTCCATTTGAACACCTTAGTATATGCACTAAGGATCATCCAATAGCAAACGTGATCGGTGATCCTTCTCGTTCTGTCTCCACAAGAAAGCAACTCGAAACTGACGCCATGTGGTATTACTTTGATGCATTCCTAACTTCTGTAGAGCCAAAGAACTTCAAACAAGCAATGACCGAACCATCATGGATCGATGCAATCACTAGAACACAAAGTGAATTTGGCTACACCAAAAAAGTGTGACAATTTACATATAGTCACACATGATTTTTCAAGTGTGTGTGACTAAAGGTCGTGTGACCGTAGGGTACCTACGGTCATATTTTTAAGTTAGTGGCCGTATCCATTAAAAAACAGTGACCAAAACCTTAACATATGTGACTAATTAGGTACAAATTTAGTTAGACTAATCAGTATTAGTGACCGTAACCACTGTATAGTCACACAAAGCATGTTTTTTTATATTTAGTCACATACAATTAAGCATAAAGTGGCCAAAAGTGTTAATAAGTGTGACCATATGGTGTTTAAAGTGAAGCAAAAGTGTATTTTGTGTGACTATTGTTCATCTAATGGCCACATGAATTTTATGTTTGTGTGGCCTTTTATAATATTTAGTCACACAAAGCATGTTTTTTTTATATTTAGTCACATACAATTAAGCATAAAGTGGCCAAAAGTGTTAATAAGTGTGACCATATGGTGTTTAAAGTGAAGCAAAAGTGTATTTTGTGTGACTATTGTTCATCCAATGGCCACATGAATTTTATGTTTGTGTGGCCTTTTGTAATATTTAGTCACACAAATTATTATTTTTTGGTATTTAGTCACATACAATTAAGCATAAAATGACCAAAAGTGTTAATAAGTATGACCATATGCTGTTTAAAGTGAAACAATATGTATTTTGTGTGACTATAGATCATCCAATGGCCACATGAATTTTATGTTTGTGTGGCCTTTTGTAATATTTAGTCACACAAAGCATGTTTTTTTTTGTATTTAGTCACATACAATTAAGCATAAAGTGACCAAAAGTGTTAATAAGTGTGATCATATGTTGTTTAAAGTGAAGAAATGTGTATTTTGTGTGACTATTGATCATCCAATGGCCACATGAATTTTATGTTTGTGTGACCTTTTGTAATATTTAGTCACACAAAGCATGTTTTTTTTGTATTTAGTCACATACAATTAAGCATAAAGTGGCCAAAAGTGTTAATAAGTGTGACCATATGCTGTTTAAAGTGAAACAATGTGTATTTTATGTGACTAAATAAAACTATAATTTCTTATCCATCCACACAAATATAAGAACAAATACAAGATTCATTTACAAAATTATAGATAGTGTAGCTACATTGGAAATTCAAAATCCAGTACTCTACTAGACATTAACAAATTCATATTCATACTAAAACTAATATAACAATAATATTTTGCATTGAACATATATAACTTGGCCGAAAACTATGGCTTCCACTTTAACGCACACATTGAAATCGAGAGTCGAGCAAGCATCCGTAATATGCCAAGTGAAGCTGTGTATCTACAAAATACGCATTGGTTTTTGGACATGGATTTATTTGTATTGTAATCAACTAATCAAGTAATGAATAGAACTTTGCTCACTTGGTTGATTACTTCTCTAGGATACGCTGCTTCTGCATTTGCTCAAAGCGTTGCAGCCAAGATTCAAAGTCTATTCCATTATGCAAATAACGAGGATCTTCATTCAAGTTGTTGTCTGATAATGCATGAGTTGTTTGTTCCCTTTTAAAGGAATATGAAGGGACCGTTTTCAAACGAGTACTTAATACCTTAAAGGTCGCACTTTGCTACAAAAAATGAGAAGATCGCATATAAAACAACTAGTTGCATCAATAAGTGTGCTTTAACGTATATATAAGGAAATTGCGCTTATGAAACATACATGCAGAAGCAGCATCAGGAGACCATCCAAGGCTTTCAACAGCCAAATATATCTTCCAGGTTCGAGAAGCTGCACACCCACTAAATTACTTAGAAAAAATTGATATATTAAATTATGCTGACGACATTTAGTACGTAAAGAAATAAAATTCTTAGCACCTGTAGCCTAAGATAAGCAAAAATAGGAGTCTCCAATAAGTGGATCAATTATCTAGTTGAACCAAGAATCTGACATTGATATCGTCCTCGGTGAGAGACTGAACCACAAAACTCGCATGTTGATAAGCCTATACCACAAAGCAAACAAATAAGTTATTGATTTCAATCTAAATACTGATTTAGGTATTTCACAAAAACAAATGGCACTTGCCTGTGCTAAAAAGCAAAGGCTTATTATATCCATCGATGAATGGCTCCACGAAGCATATAGTGAAAGGAAGAAGTCTTTTCCAGCAACGTTATACAACGAAAGCTTTAAGAGATCTCGTAGGCCTGTCAACTCAGAAGAAGTAAGCAAAATCAAGTTCAAAGCCTGAAATAAAATGGAAAAACCAAATACATTAGAAGCTAAACAACCTAACTACGAAGTTGAAGGACAATAACAATGCGACAAAAGTTGCAACTATTGCCAATAAAAGTTACGTGCGAATGAATGAAAGTTTAAGGATTAAACAATTATTTACCCTTAAATACAAACAAAGAAAAATTATGGCAATTCCATAAACGAATTTCCATCCTAGCATGATATTTACTGTTACTTATCAATTTGCATATAAAAACAACTCAAAAAAGGAATGATACGAAAACCTAAACCAAAGTAAATGCATAATCCAAATCTGCTTCCCCTTCAAGAATTGTGGAGAGTTCATGATACACCCTTTCAGCATCTAAAAGCACACAAAGTCGACAGATAATCAAAGCGCCATGCCTACGCCAAGGCTAATCTTGAAAGTTAATTAGCCCTTGAAACTAAAATCTAAGTGAGAATGACCATGACCCATCTGTAATAAACAAAATAAGTTAACCATAAGCAACCATGGCATATTTTAAGAATATACAACAAAAAAGATTCAAAGTTGTGTGCTTTTAGTGGAAATGTACACGAGATACAAGCAAGGCAAATACCATATGCATTGTTAGGAATTTATTGTGTTCAAGTATGCTCCTTTGGGACTGCCTTTCTGAATGGATGTTTCATCTACATTTGGTGTAACACAAAACAAATTAAACTTATCATAAATTTTGATAGATGGATCATACAATTAGCTTGCAATTAGAAAGTTCCACGAATAAAAGAAACTATACATTGGAAGGGATATACCTCTGCAAGAGTCTACCTCAGCAGTTAAGGCTAAAGTTGCTGCAGTTGCTGCAGTTGCTGCAGTTGCAGCTGTTGTAGCGAAGTTGCAGCATATGTTTGGGATTCAAAAGAAGGTGGTGACAAAGAATTAGGCGTCGTTGCCAAATCAAAGCCGCACCGTCAACAGACTCATCGTTATGAAGTTCAGCGATTTTTACCGTCTTTTAAGTGTGTTTGCTATTAACAGCTTGCTTGGTACCTCCCTTTAGCTTACTTGCAAAAGAACCCAAATACCCCTCAATCGGATTCTGCTTCCCATTCAATAAGATTCCTTTGTGCTGCGACAACAAAAGTGCAATTACTCTATGCTGCAACAACGTTCAACACTCTAGAGCCAAGCACATTGATGTACGCAACCATTTTATAAAGGAGCAGGTGAAGAATGGAATAGTAGAACTATAATTTGTTCGAACAGAATATCAACTGGCTGACATTTTCACCAAACCCTTTCCACGAGAAAGATTCAACTTCTTGATCGAAAAGCTTGGTATGAGAAGCATGTCTCCGGAAACGCTAAAACGTCTGACAGAGGAAGAAGACGAGTAATGGTGGTAACTTGTCATATATCCTGTGTATTATATATATAATAAAACATAAAAACCCAAAAAGATTTTTTATTTTATATAAATTTTTCAAAAAAAAATACAAAAATATAAAACCAGAAAAGAAAATACAAAATTAAAAAATCAGAAAAATACAAAAATAGGATAACATTTACGGCATTAGAAATGTCATTTAATAATGATACGTATGCTGTAAATGAAGTTCGAACAAGAAGTTCAAAAGCTTTTTAAAACTTGCCAAAATGGCTTGCTTATTAGTCTGATAGCAAAACCAGTCATCAACTTAAAGCAAGTCATTTCAAAAAGAAAACTTGACCTCACAACGGGAATTTATTCTCGGACATGGTCTACTTTATGACCATGCAAAGGCTTGTGCTTACTTTGCAGCACAACCCACACTTTCTCTATTCCACAGGTGTACGTGTTAGTGCGCTTATGTGATATAATAAGAGAAATCTTATTTTATATGGTGTTTGTTTTTTCAAAATTAAAACATTAATTCCAGAAAGTCATCAGAAAATCTTTTTCAAAGACATTTGACCACTCAAACAACGACTACAGCTCTTTCAATAGAAAACGGGTCATTATTTGAGGGGAAGAAAATGTCAAATATCTTCTTCATAAAATCAGTATGTGATAAAGGAAAAAGGCTTTTGAACAACAATGGGTTAACAATTAAAGAGGGGTTAATTAAGTTTAATTTATGTGAGCCTTAACTGTTATGTGTTTATGCCTTGTAGGGAGCAAATAGCAAAAATAAGTTACTAGGAATGATAGTTAAAACTTCAGAGACTTAATGTGCTAATTATTAAATTTTGATTTGCCTTAGAAAATTTGTCTACACAAAATGCACAAGGTTTAGTAGTTTAGGGGGCATTTGTGTCAAAGTTTCAAAGTTCTAACACAAACACCCCATTGCCTGTCTTTTTCATATCACACACACACACACAAATACACTCATTTTAAAACTCATTCTTTCCCTTCATTGTTGCTTGCTCGATTTCCTTCAAAGATCATCAATCAACAAAAAAAAACCTCAAAAATAGCCTAAAATCTGGCCCAAAGTAAAAAAAAACGGACCCTCACCTTTTAACTATTTACGATTTTCTTACACAAAAATTCCCGTAAAAAATTTTACAAAACCGTCCCAAAAAAAGAAAATATTCGGGAAAAAATTAGCCCGTCCCAACGCAAATTTTTTTCCCCGAATCATACAAAAAAAGAAAATATTAAAAATTAGCCCCGCCATAACGCATCGCCCAAAAAAAAACCCCCGAAACGTAAAAAAAAAATTATTCGGGAAAAAATTAGCCCCGCCGCAACGCGCGAGTTCTTTTGCTTGTATATACACAATCACGGACAAAAACGAAGTCGTTTTGACTTCGGGCTAATTCACAGCCCAAAACCGTTCCAAAATAATAAAAAAATAAATTACGGTCCAAAATGGATTAAAATAAATAAATTTACAAAACAAACCCTCAACTTTTAACTATTTACGACTTTTTATATAATAAACTTTATTTATCAAATATATAACATATATCTACCGATTCATTCAGACATATACACAATCACGGACAAAAACGAAGTCGTTTTGACTTCGGGCTAATTCACAGCCCAAAACCGTTCCAAAATAATAATAAAAAAATTACGGTCCAAAATGGATTAAAATAAATAAATTTACAAAACAAACCCTCAACTTTTAACTATTTATGACTTTTTTATATAATAAACTTTATTTATCAAATATATAGTAACATATATCTATCGATTCATTCAGATAAAAAAATACTCGCGGAAAGATCTTCGAATTACGAACAAAACAAGCTCAATATTGCAATGCTTCTAACATACGCACGATTTTAGAAAAAAATGTTGAAGTTTAATATAAATAAATAAAAAGAAAATTTACAAAACTTCCCCTCAACTTTTACCTATTTAGGACTTTTTTATATAATAAATTTTATTTATCAAATATATAACGCATATCTACCGATTTATTCAGATCAAAAAATATCCGCGGAAAGATCTTCGAATTGCGAACAAAACGAGCCTTGCTTCTGACATACGTACGATTTTATAAAAAATGTTGAAATTTAATATATATATTTAAAAAAATAAACTTTCAAAACATACAATAAACTACCTAATAACTTTAATATATATATACACAATCACGGACAAAAACGAAGTCAAAAATATATATATACACAATCACGGACAAAAACGAAGTCGTTTTGACTTCGGGCTAATTCACAGCCCAAAACCGTTCCAAAATAATAATAAAAAAAATTACGGTCCAAAATGGATTATAAAAAATAAATTTACAAAACAAACCCTCAACTTTTAACTATTTACGACTTTTTTATATAATAAACTTTATTTATCTAATATATAACATATATCTACCGATTCATTCAAATAAAAAAATACTCGCGGAAAGATCTTCGAATTGCGAACAAAACAAGCCTAATATTGCAATGCTTTTGACATACGCACGATTTTATAAAAAATGTTGAAGTTTAATATAAATAGAAAAAAAGAAAATTTACAAAACGTACCCTCAACTTTTACCTATTTACGACTTTTTTATATAATAAATTTTATTTATCAAATATATAACACATATCTACCGATTTATTCAGATCAAAAAATATCCACGGAAAGATCTTCGAATTGCGAACAAAACGAGCCTAATATTGCAATGCTTCTAACATACGTACGATTTTATAAAAAATGTTGAAGTTTAATATGTATATTTAAAAAAAATAAACTTTCAAAACACACCATAAACTACCTAATAACTTTAATATAAACGACAGGAGTCAGAAACGTACAATTCTATGAAAGTTACGTTATATAAATAACGTACACTTTTTTACCATTTACAGCCGGCTCAAAATAAAGGATTACGAATACCGGATATTTTGTTAATCAAATAAGTAACAAATACTATACTCGCCCTAACGACAAATACTCATTCAAATTCCGTGATTGTTAAAAAAAATGTTCAGTCAAATAAAATACATGTGTTTCATACAACTCAACCCCGCCGGAACTCGCGGACATATTCTCACTTAATATTCATTCAAAATCAATTCGCAAAAACTTATGCTCCGCCGCAACGCACGGGCTATCTTGCTTGTTTGATACTCTTTTTATTGAAATTCAAATTATATATTAATACAATTTTGAACAACTGATTGTAAGGGTTAGAGTATACTTGGTAACGATGAGTGTTGCGAAGCAACTAGCGGTTAATGTTTTTCACGAAATACTTGTTTGAAAGCAAGCAACTAGCATTTTTATATTTTCTAAATCTGAAAAGTGTTTTGTTTTAGTCACTCAAACATAAAAATTACACAATTAAAAACATTATTGAAACTTTGATTAACTAAAATAGAACAATTTTCAAACTTTGTTATTGTTTTATAATAAAAAAGAAGTTGCAATGACTAAATTGAAACAAGACTCAAACTTAGTTACTATTTCATGATTTTCACCCATACATAAGTTAATATAAAAATGATGTAAAAAAAACTGGGAGGAGTATTAAGTGAATGTTCCACTGCAGGGATTGAGTGGTTAAAGAGGAAAATTGTTACAACAGGTGAACAGCGGATGTGGCAAAGTGTTGGGGCATGTTGTAATACCAAATGTTGTCTTCGGCTTATTATGATCTTACTGGAAAGGAACATGATTGCCTTGCTTCCCTTTGGGAGTCTGCTGATTTGGACCTTACCAAAATGGGGCTTAACCTTCACCAGCCATTTCGCCAACCACAATTAATCTGTTTCTACTCTTCTAGAGTGAAACTTTGACAATAGAAATCTATCCCAAGAAACTGCGACTGAGTGATGGTACACAGACACGTCGTCTGAAAATTGTTTGAGAAGTGATCCTCATTATAAATTTGATAGTAATTACACAGTAAAACTTAACAGTACCAAAACAAAAGAGCTACCCATTTTGATCGTGTTGCACAAGTCTCTCATAGAACGTCCTCCAACCGAACACGGTCATAATCATGAACGTCTAACAACAATGATACATTATAGGCTTACACAAACAACATAGTTTTCAAACATCTAGAAAAATGATACAATTGTAAAAATATCAAAGGTAGAATACTTTTGTAGAAATTACTGCAACTGGTCCCTCCCCAAACCATTATCTAAACTTTACTAGCATTCTGCGGTACGTGTTCATACATCCTTACTTTAACTCATGATGTAATCTCCACATTCACATACATTTGACTGTTTCAGAATCCTTCATCTTGGACAACTATCCACATAATCATATATCAATAGAAGCGTGTTATAGACTTACAATTATGTAAAATTTGAAGATAAAAACAGAAAAATAATGTACCATTTTCCTTGATGAAAGTGATTTTATGTCTCTGATAATCGGCAAGGTATTGATGTTATACAATGTCTTTAGTCATACTAGCATATTTTGCTCTAGAAAGGGAAAGACTACATAGTTGGATATTAGTCCGCTTATCTTCTTGTTACTATATATATCAATTGAGATGTCATGCTACAGTGCTTCGAGGAATAGTGCCGGGCCATAGTGATTTTTTTGGGCTCCCATTTTTTGGGCCGGCTCATTTGCTTTTTTTTCGGGTTTCAATTTTTGGGCCGGCCCATTTGGTTTTTTTTTCTTTTTTATTTAATTAAGATTTATAGCACAAGTATGATAATGCGGAACATACAAATACGCAATATAAAAAAAAACGTCGAATACAAGTCAGCCATGTTGCAACGCACGTGCACATTCTTACTCTGTTGCAACGCACGTGCACATTCTTACTCTGTTGCAACGCACGTGCACATTCTTGCTCAATATTCATTCAAAATCAATTAAAAAGAAAATTATGCCCCGCCTCGGGCCGACCCATTTGTTTTTTCCTTTTTTACTTAGTCAACATTTATGGCGCGAGTATAATAACGTGGAACGTACAAGCAGACAATATAAAAAAACACACCGAATACAAGAAAGAAAAAGCTAAAAAAAAATAAAAAAAACTAAAAAAATTAAGTGTCCATACCAATTAAAAATCCCTGCCCGCAGTTAACTAGAACAAAAAAACCCGTCCCGCAGCAACGCGCGGTACCTTTGCTTGTTAAGAAAAAATCACAGAGAGACACGAATGAGGCAGTTGTGTACGTTTTGAACCATTTCGGCATTTTCTGGACTTTTTCTCCTCGTAGAATTTTGTGGTGTAACCACAGATCTACGTGACCTAGTCAAAACTCGTCATGTAAAATCTTGTACTTGGTCCACGTAAGTTTATACAAGAAGAACGCGCATAGTCATCCTCGAGCCAATGTTGTTTCGTTACTAGATCTGCGACACGAGCACAAAATAGTCCACATTAAAAAAACTGCAAACAATTTATCTAAACTACTTGCAGTGACTATATTTTTATCATTGTCATAAATTTCTCTCATATTAAACAATTCTACAACTTTTAAAAATCTGATACAACGGATATGATTATATTGGACACTTGTACTACTTTCTGTGAAAAACTGTGATCGTGATAATATGAAATTATGAATCTCTTGCTATCATATTACTATGTATTCTTTTTATATTTAACAAGGATAAAGTTTATAAAAAGCTTGCAAACATGATTGTGAAAACTGAAAACTAGGTGTTCACTTACTTTTTCAAGCAATCCAAGTTCATATTTTCTACTAGTGCCATGCCACTCTTTGGCAATGCCATTTGGCTATTTGATCATGTTCTAAAATTATCCAACTTTTATCATTTTTTTCTTTTGGAAATTCGTCCCTTCTCGTTCTCAATTTCGATCTATATTTCAATCTCAGATTGTTAAACTGAAACTAGTATGATGTTCTTGTTATTTTAGGTAATAATTAATACTTGTCAATATCAATTGTTAAACGCCAATCGAAACACTTAATAACAATATCTCATTTAAAATATCTCGTCGCTGTTAACGGGTACACGCTTAATTAGTAGAAGAAGAACGACTCGGTTTGTAAAATAAACGACGTCAAACAAGAAAGTCACTTTTAAAAAAGAAGACAAAACTCATGTTTTAATCATACTTTATTTTATGAAAAATATATAACATTTGTATGTAAGATTTATATAACTTAAGGCGGCTATTGAATCTAGCAAGAGTTTAGAATAAATAGATGATTAAATTTGATTTAATGGACTTCATATGAAAAAAATTAAATTCATTAATTCATGTAAAAATTATTTGTTAATAACTTAATAAAAGAAAACGACTAAAAATATAAAGTGATAAAACTTTCTTTTTTGAAAAAGTAAAGATATATATAAATATAAATAAGAGTAAACTGCAAAAATCATTCCTGTGGTTTGTAGTTAGTGGCACTAATCATCCCTAGCCGATACTATTGGCAATAATCATCCCTGAGTAGCAAATGTCCGGCAAAAATCATCCTTATTAGGGATGATTTTTGCAAAAAGTTTAACAAAAAGTTTTGCAAAAAACATCCCTTCAGGGATGATTATTGCCGAACGTTTCACCACTCATGGATGATTAGTGTCAATAGTATCGGCTAGGGTGATTGTGCCACAAACGAACAAAACCACAATGGATGGATTTTTGCAGTTTACTCTATAAATAAAGACGAAAAGTCACCAAAGAACAACTAATCAAACAGGCCTCCAAAACGGAGCACCAAACAAAAACAAAAGAACTAAAAAGAAAACCAAAAGAAGAGCCAAAGAACTACATTACCAACTGACCAAAACCGAAGCAAGCAAACACCTAAAATGAAGATATCAAACACCTTCAGTTGCACGAGGGTTCGATACCTTCGCACACACTCACGGATGCTCTGGGTGCAGCTAGTTCACTGGAAAAAAACCAACATCGGTACTAGTCTATGACAGTCTCGGTAAGCAATGAAGGGTGAAGAATGAAAAAGAAAAGTTAAGATAAAGGGTGAACAAAAGAAGCCCTCCTTACACGTAGGCAGAAACCGAGTCAATACATAAACTGTCAGAAATACTAAGCTGTTGTCTGGTATTAAAGACAGTCGTCATGGACCCAGTAACGCAATGCACAACCCTCCCCAGCCACTCAAGGTCTCTTAAAAGACTCTTGTTTCATTTCTCATAAAGATTACACGCATTTCTATCAACTTTCTCACTCCGAGTTAGTTGGTATTAAAAAGGTGGCAGTCTAATCCAGCCTCCGATTACTAAAACTAAATGCGCACTATTGAGTCCAGAGCCAAAAGAGATCATCCATAAATCTTGCTAGGATACTATTTAATTGTATTTGTTGCTCACACATTGTGAAAACAAGTAATAACT
Source organism: Tanacetum coccineum (assembly GCA_026074375.1). Lineage (NCBI taxonomy): Eukaryota > Viridiplantae > Streptophyta > Magnoliopsida > Asterales > Asteraceae > Tanacetum > Tanacetum coccineum. The sequence goes on along the minus strand of BQNB010100292.1, from coordinate 11,897 downwards.
TAATATTCCTACGCATTATCCTTTGATATTGCCAGAACATCAGAGTGATACTTAAGTATTCACAATGACGATGGAAATCCTTCTAGAGCTAACATCAAACAAGCTCTGCGGTAGGTAACTTGTGAGATCCTACAAGGATCAAACTTGTGACACTGGATATCGATTCGGTCCAGCTTATGAATTGACAGATGAATTTTAAAAAAGATAAAACTGTTGGTGTGTTATAAAAACCGATTGCATCTTAACACACCAAATGATTTTTTCCTAAATAAATTTTCAATCTTATGTGCATGGAAAGCCTCACAACGATATCTGGACATAGAAAAGCTGAACACGAATTGACGGCTTAATCGAGAAGATAGTAACTTACAGGTTCACTCTTACCGTGTTGTCTGCTTTGAGACGCTCCGGTAATGAGAACGGATAGTATAGCTGCGAAACCCTGTCAAGGAGATTCTTTGGAATTCTACCTGATCACAGGCAGTATTTATACTAATCAACGGGGAATCATGGTTATTGAAACCATATTCGACGAAGTGACAAAGCCACTTTTGTCCATACATGTTGATTATCACTAACCCATTCATGCAGGTAATCCCGATGGTCACAACTATTGGATCAAGATAAATCAAGATTCATAGTCACATGCTCATACTCGATTGACATACATAAAGACATCATGAAAGCTCAAGTATATGTTTCAAGACTTTCACTACTCTAATACCGCATGTCCTTCTTGAAGCGACGAAGTGTTAAAGTTAAAGAACTTCAAGAAAGATGTTTTATTCAAGCTTTCAATCTCAAGAAAAGTATGAGCATGTCGGTCCAAAAGTCACAAGTACACAAGACGGTGATAATATCTTAAGATGATGATTAGAGATTATGCTTGGTTGATGATCTCAAAGAAGTTCAAGTTCACTTACAAGTCAAGCTTAAAGGAACAAGCTCAAGCCTAAAGTCAAAGATCACTACAACATATCACAAGTTAATGATTGAAGTTTAAAGACTACCAGCTCAAGATTGAAGACAAGCATAGTATGCTAGGATTAACAGTTATGTAAAATGGAGTGACCTCCCTTAGGGGGGATTGTTACGAATACGAAAAGTATCGATCACTTCCAAAATATTGTAAAGATGGGCTCGTAGTATAGTTTTTGGAACCTAAATAAGGTAGTAAGACCCATGGTTAGCCCATTAAGGGTCCATGGCCGGCCACTCTAGATGTATTTATACCCCTCTCCACACCTTGGAGAGGGTTGGTTGTTCACTTCACATTTCTAATTTAATATTGCTCTCTTTCCTTTCTCTCTCTAAAGTGTTCAATCCTTCCACTCTTTCTCTAGTTTTCTTATCATTTGATTATGAGATAAGATAAATCATATATCCTACAACCAACCTCTCATTCCACTGTTCAGGAATTTATATAATATTTATATATAGGGGCGGCCGTGATTTGTTCTTTGCCACTATATTTTATGCGTGTGCATTTTACTAAAACATTTTACTTTAATATCAACCAAGTGACTTTGAACAATTAGACTTTCTATTATTAGGCATATATATGTATTATAGAATTGTGTCTAGATTTATACGATACAAGTCTTGTATGGGTGGGAATTGTATTAGGATAAATTCATATGACTTTGGCCATGATGCCTTCTTTTATAAATTATATTTTGAGACTTGTTCTTATTTATGGGATAGTAGGTAAATGTATGTTTATTAAAAGTTTTGTATGGGTGGGACTTGTAATAGGATAGATTCACAGGAATCTTGCAATGAGGACTTATTTATAAATGGGATTTTACTACATTTTCATAAAACCCGTGCACTCACCAACTATTTTCATAGTTGACCCATTTTCTCATGCAATTTAGCTGATCGTTAGTAAGTTTCTTTTAAAGGCATTGCATTGTAGAGTCTCACCGTGTCATCTCTTTTAGACATTTTGACGTCAAGATGAAGCTTTGTGAACTTAAAACTTATGTTTTAAACGCGAATGTTCGGCAAGGACAATTATGGTATTATTGTACTTTTTTTTTCAAATTAATTTATGGTATTGTACTATTGCCATATGCTTGTGTCTTGATTTATCACACTCTGTGTTTTCACTTTAGCGGGGTGCTACAGATTTGGTATCAGAGTTGTGGTTATAGTGAATGTTGGTTTTCGAAAACTAAAAACCGCAACTATAACCGAAAAGTACTTTTATAAAACACCGAACATGATAGGAGTTGACTAGTGTGGACATTGCATCATTTAACCTTAATTAGATGGAACTTGATTAACTCTGTCTAATTCAGGTAGAATCATGGAGTGTCGGGAGTAGTTACCAAGTATCGTGTTTGGTGGAGTCATAGGCATAAGATCACCTAAAGTTGCATTGGTCATGTGCGTTCATATTTCATGCATTTATATTTGTTCTATAGTCCAATATGTCATTTTATATATGATCTTTATCGTTTTCGTTCTATGACCAGATAGACTAAGCACGTCTTTGTTTTCGCCATGACGTGGTCCCTAAGTCACGTCCCTTATTTTCTGTATATTATACGATTCGAACAAATACCCTGGTGAATATTAGTTTTCTAATCTTTAGACAGACGTTGTCAGGACTGCTAGTCCTCCTTGATTAGAATATCATTAGAGATCGTTTTCGCACACTAATGATTCTGTTAGTGAGTCGCGACGTACACCTAACTACTCTTCATACCCCTATCTCGCATAGGACCACGAGAAGGACTCGTCGATAGATTTCGAGTCAGAACTTGAGGCAAGTAGCAGATAGACTGCGTATGCCACAAAAACTACCCCCCCCCCTCCCACACCCCCCCCCACCCCAGTCCCCCACGCAACCACCCCGCAACCCCCACCCCCCGTCCGCCACCCAACTCGACCCCCCCCCCACACCCTCCACCCCCCCACACACCCCCACCCCCCCGCCCCCCCCCGCGTCCCACCCCCCGCCCCCCTCCACTCCCCCACACCCCCAAGCCCGCCGACCAACGGGGGCGGGGGGGCGCCGCGGCCCGGCCCCGGCCAGCGCGGGGGCCGTCCGGGGCGCCCGTGCTGGGTCAGGTCCGGGCGGGTGATCCGTGCTTGTCTCGTAGGTGGTGGGGGGCAGTTTTGTGTGGCAGGCTTGTGCTGATTTGCTTTGGTATGACAACGTCCACACCTGGGGGCGACGGGCCGCGGTGGATTTAGGGTCTCATACCTAAGCAAAGGCACGTGGAAGCGCTGACAAGTGCGAGCATACGTCGGCCGTAGACGGGCCTGGCTACCGGAAGACTAGGGAGGCACGCGAGTCGCTACCTCGACGAACACAATATAATGAGGGGCATGTCGACGTGTGTAGTAGTGGTGGTAGCGCGGCAGGCGGTAGAATCATATAGACTCTAGTCATGAATGAGTTCGAAAATCAGGATCTAATGGTTATTCTCATGATCAGTTGTAATGATCGAAAGGTATTAAAGGGAGGTTGTGACTGTTTTATTGTGGACATGGGGATGGGTTCGAAATCGATAATATACGGCTAATGAAGGGACGGGACTGACACCATGTCTTGTGCAAAAACAAAACGTGCTATAATACTAGCTGTCACAAAATCGAAAACGATTAAATCATTATATAAAATGCACACAATTAGACAAGAGTATACAAATATACCAACTGCATGCATAGATGTTCAAGATGATACGCACATGAACATAATGCAACTTTAGTATCTTATGCCTATGACTCCACAATACACATCGTGTAACTACCTAGATATAGAATGGTAGACGTACCTGATGTAGACAGAGCGTCTTAGATAAATCTCAATTTCATCAATTAAGGTTCAATGAGCAAGCCACACTGAGTAAACGCCTATCACTGGGGACTGGGTTCTGTATAAAAGTACTTGTAGTTTATGATGCGCGTTGTTGTAGGTGTGAAAACCACAGTCACTAAAACACAGCTCTGTATAGCAATCTTTCACCCCGCGAAAGTGAAAACACGGAGCGTGTGATAAATCAAGACACATGATTTTGCGGCATTAGTACAATACCATAAATTATTTTTGATTAATTTTCATTAATACCATTGACATGCGTTGTCAGGACTGCTAGTCCTCCTTGATTAGAATATCATTAGAGATCGTTTTCGCACACTAATGATTCTGTTAGTGAGTCGCGACGTACACCTAACTACTCTTCATACCCCTATCTCGCATAGGACCACGAGAAGGACTCGTCGATAGATTTCGAGTCAGAACTTGAGGCAAGTAGCAGATAGACTGCGTATGCACGACATGTAAAGACGTTCATTCTTTCGTTATTAGAAACTAAGTCGACCGAAACTTTGGTCTTGTTTCTGTCTTATTTCGTAATATTATTAAGCCAACTATTTTTGCTACAAACCTAAGCATGAGTGCTCGACTTGTACATAACCATTCAGTGGTTGATTGATTCATCCGAATGGCGTTGTTGGAGGAATATATTAATACGTCATAACCGTCTTATTTTCGGCTAAGAGTGGAACTCCAGCTGGTTTCCGACTTGTTGAAAGGCCATTTATTGCGCATATAGCTCACTTTCATACCTTAAAGCGTACTTTTTCCTTTATCATATTTCGATCGTAATATGACACAAAACTCATTTTCCTCCGCGCTAAATCCTGACATTTAATAGGATATATGACCGTACCTGCTATTGCACGTGACTATTTTCTTATCCACTATGTGGATTGTCATTGTTTCTACCATGGAAATCTGTTACTTTTAACGTTTCGTTCTTGAAGACATTCGATGAGATGGATTATGTCATTAGTTGCCCTAGGAGCAACTGGTTTAGGAGTGTTATTACTCTATTTGTTTGGTTGTAAGACTGTCGCCTAAGAGACTTCTTTTTATATAAAAGGATTGATACAAGAATGAGAACCGTATACTTGATAATTTGGTTAATTATGTAACCATGACAATAATTTTCGTCCTGGCGTTCGTGTTTCGGAGATGGTACTAATTTGGCTGAGTCAAAGTACCTTGTAACAAAAATGTGCATAAGAGAAATGTTTTCTTAAATACCTTTTAAAATGTAATGCTTTAATAGTTTTCAAATGATTATAAGGTTTGATTATTAAAACCTATGTACTATAAGGTACTTCTAAGCCTCAATTATTGTTGAATATTATTATTCAACCCCCGTTTGGAGATAATGTTTTAACATATAAATTATTTTGTACCATTCTATTATGCCCGTTTATTATGATTTCAAAACTTTAAAAATCTTTATTATACTCTACTTGAACTGTTTTATTAAAACTCTTTTAATACGATTTATGTTGTAAAGCAAATTTTATTAAAGGTCACTGAGAAATACGAGCCCTTACAGACGCATCTTTTTGCACAATCATCGTTACAAAATTTTAAAACTATGCGTGGAAAATTTTTATCCTTATTCTACGTAAACTTTCACGGTTTCTCTTTTTACATAAATATTATTATGATAAACTCCAAGTTATATTACGTACTCAAAATTATACTTTGGTCAAACGTTTGCTCAAATAAATGTCTTTGGACAAATTTTAAAACCATGCCTACAAGAAGAAACACGCATAAATCAGGAATGTTTCTTGGAAACCAACTATTGTACCTCTATGCTCTACGAACCTAGAGTAGGTACGAGTTGTTTTACCATAGTTATGTCGTCAATTGATTTAAAATCTTAAGAGCTTCGATATAGTAGTAAGGATGGATTGGTTGACTAGAGTTTTAGCAGAAGTTGATTGCTTCACAAAAATCATTTGAATCCCTCTAGAATGCAGAAGAATTTTAGTAGTGCAAGGAGAATGGTTCGGAAAGGATTTGAAGCTAGTGTTGGCCATCAAAATGAGAAAAATACATGGAGAAGGATTGTGTCATGTTTTTGAAACATATAGTGGACAAAGGAGTTG
>BQNB010100291.1:0-24731 GCA_026074375.1 Tanacetum coccineum | reverse complement strand
AAATTTATATAACTTAACCTTTTTCAATCTATTTGTGTTGCAAACCCAAACACCCCCTTAAGGTTATTATAATAGCAAAAGTGATGATAATAAATAAAGTATTTATTTAACCATTCTACCATTTAGATCCGGTTTTTAATATTTACAAAACTTTATATTATATTTATTAGTCGATTTTTATATAAACCAAACGCTACAGCTACATAACCAAACAAACACCCCCTCATGTTGTTTTCTGCCCAACCAAACGCCCCTGTTGGCGCTAACAGCCAAACCAAACACACCCCTTCGGTGTAACTTCAGCAAACCAAACGCGCCCACTGCTGCTGACCCGGACCCTAAACGCACCCTTGTTTCTATAAACAAAACCAAAAACCCCTTTACGGCTCACCCGAGACAAACCAAACAAAACCAAACCCGACAACATCCTCCCCCTGCTGCTGCCATTAAACCAAACGCGCCCACTGCTGCTGACCCGGACCCTAAACGCACCCTTGTTCGCAAACCAATGCACCCTCATCGGGTGTTAACCCACAACCCGACCTCACCCTTGTCGGTGATAGAACCTAAACCCGACACCCCCTCTTGGTGTAACAGTCAAACCAAAGCACCCTTGGTGGTCTATATCAAGATCAAACCCACCCTCAGTGGTGGCTGTCCAAAACAAACGCACCTCAAACCGGTGCTACTATTAACCCGGACGCACCCTTATGCATATGCGAAACCCACCGCACCCTCTTGATGGTTGTGACAGCGATGGCGGTGTGGTGGTGAAGGGGTGGGCGGCGCGTGGAGGAGAGTGAGTTGGTGGATCGGATAGATCGGTAAATAAGGAGTCTTTTTGGTGTTGGCCGGAAAAGCCCGCCGGAAAACTTTTCCTGCGGCAGCGCGGTGGTGGCCGGCGGTGGGGGATGGTGGCCGGCGGTGGGGAGGGAGAGAGAGGAAGAAGATGATGTTGTGTGTGTATGTTTTATTTGTATAAATGAAATAGATATATATAATTTTATATATATATTAAAACTTTAAATCAAAAGTGACAAGTTGAAATAGTCCAGGGTTCGTTTTGTAACTTTTTAGTAAAACTTTGATACGTATCGGTTCGGGACTCATTTGAAGGACTTAACGGATGATTCAACTCTTGAAACTTGCGCCATCGTTTTTCGAATCATTTTTCTGATAAAAATGAGTATTTACTTGATAATATTTCATAAATATTTTATAACATTTAATAAAATATATGATATTCATTTTATGAACCGGTTTCGCTTCGTCGAAATAAAAATGGATTTAAGCTCGAGTATTCGCGTTATCAACAACGCTTTTAATTAAAATGATGGCTAATTTATTTAATACTTTTATTAAATAAATACTGATAATTAAAAACAAATTTAATTATTTTTGTGTGTCCGCGTTATAGTTTGTTCGTTAAATGTTTGCGGTGCTGTTTTAGCCCTTTTCAGCTCGTTTCCAGGTCTCGGGCAAAACTAAAAATTTGTCAGGAATATCATTCCACAGCAAATTGCTTTAGAGTCCGAATAATGAAAACGTGATTTAGCTACTCGTTTTGATAATTCAACCTAGGAATAACTTATATCTCCTTTAAAAATTTCGGAAATTCTCGGATGTTACACTTTAGGTGCGTAAGTGACATATGGATATTGATTAGCGGTGATGCTAAGGTTGTTTGCATATATTCACTGTCATATAGCACTATTATCCACTGTTGAAATATTGGCACAACTTTTGGGTTTAAGGTCAAACCTACGAGCTCACCAACATTATTGTTGACGTTTTCAAGTATCATTTTCAGGTGTGTCAAATCAAAGGTATGTGATTGGTATTGGAAGAGAAAAGATGTAACCCAAGGGGACTGGGTAGAGATGGACGTGGTTTTGACTTATGTTAAGATTTTAACTTGTAAAGTTCTGTAAAACTTTAGTTTTATGAATGTAAATTATAAAGTGTATGATCTTGTATCTTGTGCGATGAATGGTATTGTCACATCATGTGTTTCCCCCATTGACAGGGTGTGACACTATAAATTGTCCTTCTCCATCTTCTGCCCATAGGATTGGTGAACGACACTCTCTCCCATAAAGTGCTTCAAACGGTTCACATCTCATACTAGAATGGTAACTGTTATTGTAGGAAAACTCGACCAATGGAAGATAAACGTCCCAACTTCCCCCGAAGTCCATGACGCATGCTCTGAGCATGTCTTCCAAGGTTTGAATTATACGCTCGCTTTGACCATCGGTCTGTGGATGGTAAGCCGTACTCATGTCTAACCTAGTTCCTAATGCCTCCTGCATTGACTGCCAAAACCCAGATGTAAAGCGACTATTACGATCGGATATTATCGAGATTGGCACACCATGCTTCGCTATGATTTCACTAAGGTAAAGTCTAGCTAGTCTATCCATCTTATAGTCTTCATGTATAGGTAGCAAATGAGCAGACTTAGTCAATCGATCGACGATGACCCATATTGCATCATGTCCACTACTGGTCCTTGGTAATTTCATGACAAAATCCATGGCTATTCTCTCCCACTTCCACTCGGGAATCTCAGGTTGTTATAGTAAGTATGACAGCCTCTAATGTTCAGCTTTAATCTTTAAACAAGTTAAGCACTTACTAACGTACAAGGCTATATCTTTCTTCATTCCCGACCACCAGTACATATCCCTAAGGTCATAGTACATCTTATCAGCTCCTAGGTGAAATGAATACTTCGACTTATGGGCTTCGTCCATTATCAGGGTTCTCACATCACCCATCAAAGGAACCCATATTCGATCTAGATAGTACCATGCTCCATCACTCCTACGCTCCATCTGTTTTTCTAGCCCTCACAGCATTTCTGTTGGTGCCTCGACAACCACAGATGCTTCATTCTGAACCGCTAGTATCCTATCTTTGATACTCGAATGAATGGTCATGTTCATTACTCGAACTCTCCTAGTCTTAATCCTCTCCTTTCTACTTAGTACATATGCTACTACGTTTTCCTTACCTGGATGATAGCGAATCTCGCAGTCATAGTCGATGAATATCTCTATCCAACGATGTTAGCATCTTTAGTTCTTTCTGATTAAAGATGTGCTGAAGGCTCTTGTGGTCGGTGTATATGACGCTTTTTGTCCTGTATAGGTAATGCCTCCATATCTTAAGAGCAAATACAACTGCACCCAATTCCAAATCTTGGGTTGTGTAATTCTTCTTATGTATCTTTATATGCCTAGATGAATATGCAATCACTCTACCCTTCTGCATAAGCACACAACCTAGTCCTAATCTTGACGCATCACAATATACTATGAAGTCTTCCGGTTCATCGGGGAGAGCTAGAACATGCGCATTACATAACTTATCCTTTAAGATCTGAAATGCTTCTTCCTATTCCTCACCCCAGACATAGGTCTTATTCTTTTGAGTCAAAATGGTAAGTGGCTTAGCGATCTTAGAGAAATTCTCAATGAATCGACGGTAATATCCTGCTAATCCTAAGAATGAACGAACTTCAGATGGAGTCCTAGGGGCTTCGCAATTCTTAACAGACTGATGAATATCCTTCAGTCCAGAGTCCCACTCACTGAAGAGTAAACTCACTGAAGTTCATCAGCGACATGAATTCCCTTAACCCTATCCGAGTTAGGGTGTTCAGTGACCAATGGGTGTACACTCCATACCTCCAGTCCCATTATCTGGTATGATCCGAACCCTACAATTGAATTAAATTTCCAACACTAACATCAGACAAATTATAATTTTGAAAATCAAGTTACAGTTTAAGTATATAACTTTTAAGTGTTAACTCAGAAAAAAGATGTTATCATTGGTTAGAAACATTGAGAAAGTTAAAACCAATCTAGTATGCTCTTTCTAGTAATTTTAATTCAGTGTTGGTCGATTCTTAAGTAACTAAGGGGTATTTACTTTTCCTTTATTCCATCTTAATTGAGATGAACGTGGGTCTAAAACATTTATTCCCTTTTAATTGGGAGACTCGCAAATGTCTCTCTCTCCTAATTAAAAAACAAATTAAGACACAATAACATATCCTACTTAATTTAGTAAACAAACTCTTAGAGTGCTAGGTACCATAACACCATAACACCGTCACCACAATGCCACATCAGCTTTAACATTTTAACAACAACACACCCAAATACCCCTCTTATCATAACATCGCAATTTTGGGATTGACTTTTCTATTTTATTTTTTATTTTTGGAACAAAAACTAATTTTTTTATCTATTAAATAAAAAAATAAAAAAAAATAATACTAGTATAAAACAAAAACAAAAACAAAAACCAAAAAGTACCCATTCCTTATATTCTTTATGCGCAGTTGCACACTCTAAACCACACACCATACACAATCGTCTTCTTCTTTCGGTACATGCACACACAATAAAACACACACAAACCATAAAACCATTAAAAAAGGGAAAAAAGAAAAAAAAAAAGAAAATGGTGGCATTGCCAGCTTTGAGGGACTAACGTCGACCCCAACGCTGTTGGTGCCTCAACGTCGGTGGTATCATAACGCCGAGGAACACGATGCAACATGGGCATAACGCCGGCTCCGGCGTTATGATACCCAACATTCTTAGTTGAATTAACAGACATGTCAGTATCATTTAATAATCACATACACACTTTAGGGCCCGTTTGGTATGTAGATGGGTTTATGATTAAGATTAGAATTTGGATTTAAATTTGGATTTAATATTGGAGAGATAAAATATAAAAAATGTTTGTTTTATATATTGGGATAAATTTAGGAATGGGATTTATAATTATTTATAAATTATATATATTATATATATATATATAATATAAAATAATATATATATATATATAAATATATATATAATATATGAGGAGATTTATATTGAATACCAAAAAAAGTTGGATACTAGGGGACTCAATCCACAACCATCACATCTAAAAAAAATCATGGTTTTTTGATTTAAAAAAGCATTTAATTATTCACACAATTTTTTAAATTTAAATATCTCCTAAACCGTTAATCGTTAAGCGAAAAAAAATATACCATCACGACGAGCATTTAATTATCTTTCAATAGATATCTCACTTTTGAATACTTCGACAAAAAACAATTTATCGTTTTTTTATTCACGTCTTTCATATCTTTTTACCACGTTTTTTTTTCAAATTTTATTCCAGATTTTTCCCTTTTTTACTTTTTTCACCTTTTTTTTTCATTTTCACGTTTTTCTGAGAAATTTATTTTTTTTTTTTTTTTTTTTTTTTTCCTTTTTTTTTCCCTTCGTGTTTTCTCGTTTTTTTCCGTTGTTGAAATTTGGCATAAAAATCATATATGAATAAACACTAAAAGCATATAATGATTTAACACTAAAATTAAATATCATATATGACATAACACTAATATCATATATGACAATAACACAATCATATATGATTTAACACTAACATCATATATGATTTAACAGTAAATCTAAATATCATATATGATTCTCATTCAAAGTTTCAATGAGAAAAAGTCAAAAAAATGTAAAAAAAACGGAATTTTTTTTTTGTCGAAAGTATATCAAAGTGAGAAAACGTGAAAAAAACGTGGAAAAAAGTGAAAAAACCGTGAAAAAATGTGAAAAAAATGTGAAAAAAATGTGAAAAAAATGTGAAAAAAGGTGAAAAAAGTGAAAAAAACTTGAATTTTTTTTTTGTCGAAAGTATATCAAAGTGGATATCTATAGAAAGATAATTAAATGCTCATCGTGATGGTATATTTTTTTTCGCTTGACGATTAACGATTTGAGAGGATATAAGATTTGAAAAAAGAAGGATGAAAATAATTTTTTTGGTTAATCTTATCCATTAGATAAGATGAAGATGAAGGGATGGAGATTGTCCCCTGGTATCTACAAAAAACTTTTATCCAAATAATTTATATATATATAAGAATATATAATATATATTATATATATAATATATATATATATTATATATCTATATAAATATATAAATATAAAAGTATAATTGCAATTATGAGTGTATAAATATTATTTAGTGACTTGGATCCCACTTAACAATGACATGAACACAATTACATTAATTTTTAAATTTCATTTTACTTGCTTGCTTCTTGAATCGATATGAGTACATACATACATACATACATACATACATACATACATACATACATACATACATACGGGCTAATTATGAGTGTATAAATATGATTTAGTGACTGGATTCCACCTCAACGATGACATGACACATTTTACATTAATTTTTAAATTTTTTCTAAAAATATTGTGTGTATATCTTGAAAATAATTATCGTTTATCGTATATAATTATCTTGCCTGTATCTTGTTTATTTTGGCGTGTATATATTGACAATAATTATAATATACCATGTTCTCAAACTCCACATATATCATTCGTGTATCTTGTATATCTTGCCTATGTAGGTTAACTGTCCCTAAGTGACAATAATTATCATTTATGTTTTGGTGTGTATATCTTGACAGTAATAATCATTTATCGTATATAATTATCTTGTCTATATCTTGTATATTTTGGCGTGTATATCTTGACAATAATTATCTGGCTTCTTTATATTGAGTCGTACGTATATCATTTGTTTGGTTTTTGAATATTTGTATATCTTTTTATTCATTTGTATCTTCACATATATCCTTAAATCTTAATATCAACGCATACATCATTTTTATTGTTATTCATCCTAAACCCTAATATCATTCATATTCATCATTGTATGCAGGTTGGTCGTCTTTCATTGATCTTAAAACCACATGTATGTCTTCCCTTGTATGGTTTGTTTTGTTTATTTTGTTTAGGTTATAATTTTGCAGGTAATACACATATCCCGTATTATATCACTTCGGATGTTGCTAATATGATAAAGAAATTATTATCATCAATGATCATCAGGTTACTCCCTTATTATTATGTTTTGTTTTATCGTTTGCATATTTTTGCTATATTTTGCATGCCACGACATATATTCCATGCTCAAATATAACCATGTAATGTTAAAAATATATTGAACATGACAACTCAATCATTTTGAAGATTCTCATGTAATTCAAATTTTATATGTGATGCCAGAGCATAATTCTAGATATGGACCAGAAGGTTATTTGAACTGTTTTTTATTACTAATGGCACTTTATCATTGTGCACATGTAGGTTCTTTTTGTTGTTGGCTGATGAGGTGTCATTTTATACACTTTTTCAGGACCATTTAACCCCTTAAACCGTGCATTTATGCCCAAAATAGGTACTTAATCGCTCCTTTTTAGGTATTTAGCATTTGAAAGGCATTTGGAGAAAATACACGTGACTTGGGATCATTTGAAGAAGAAACGGACAAGACTATGGACCTACACCAAAATCTCTTGAAGATTATGCTTACAGAGCGTGGAGACGGCGTCTTAAGCATAAAGTGACGCCGTCATGATTTACGAAGCGACGACGTCAGTACATTGGTGACGCCGTCAGAACATGGACGACCTAAAGGAACTCTAGAAGATTCGGTGTCACGAGATTAAGAATACCATTTAACGCGCGCGTGAAGTACCAGATATTATTTTGATCATAATTCCTTCATACGGACTCGGATTTTGACGATTCAACAGCCCGTGCGTTCAGAATGAGAAAATCTACAACTATGCGAAAAATGTCGTGGTGACGGCGTCACATGTTATTGGTGACGTCGTCGTGAAGGTCGGTTTATGTTTTGTCTATAAATACAACCTCATAACTTCATTTTTATCAAGTCCCCAACCCTAAGTCCGATTCTAGGGTTTGAGTAGGTGTTTTTCTAGCAACTTAGAAGACCTAATTAATTCCATAAACATCTTGTAATGGTTTGATTATCATATCTATCTTAATTCATGTCTTCAATTCCTTTTGTTGATTATGATTTCTCTTGCTTGATGTCACACCCCGTCAGTGGCGGAAACACGGGATGCGACGATACTGTTCATCGTACAAGATACAAGATCATACACTTTACAATTTACAAGAATGAAACTTGGGTTTACATAAATTTTACAAGTTAAGACTTGACAAAATTAAATAATCAAAAACCCATCTCGACCCAGTCCCCTTGGGTTACATCTTTGCTCTTCCAATACCATTCATATACCTTTGATTGACACACCTGAAAATGGTACTCGAAAACGTCAACAATAATGTTGGTGAGCTCGTAGGTTTGACCTTAAACCCAAAAGCTGTGCCAATATTTCAAACAGTGGACAATAGTGCTATATGATAGTGAATATATGCAAACAAACATAGCATCACCGCTAATCAATAACCATATGTCACTTACGCACGTAAAGGGCCTACCAGCTGGAGCACTAAATTAGGGCAGGATCACACACAAACTAGGGTAGGCGTACCCATCCGCTCCAATAATTACACAAATACTGGGTAGGCGTACCCATCCGATCCAAACAATCATGCAACACATAATATTCACATATCAATCATAAGCACATATCTTGTCCCAAAAACAAAACCACATTTCACACAGTTCAATTCAAAACATATCAAAACACATTTGAGTATCATTTTTCCACACGAAAAAACAGTAAAAAGTAGGCTACGAGAACTCAACTCAATAGCAAAATGCAAACAGCACAAATCTCAATCTCAAATCACAAATAATCTCAACGCAAGCGCACAGCAGTACCCGGCCACGACCTAGACATTTATGACATTTAATTAATGTTCGTACAAAGTTGTCTTATTGTACAAGTTATTGATAGAAATAATGTCTAAAAACATTATCAATATTATTCACATCTTTACGTTTTGATAATCACAAAATATAAAAACATTCAATAGAAAATTAAACGTAAACAAATAATTAGTAGTAAATTTTCATTTCGAAAATTATATCACTTCAAGGTATGAATAAATAAATGCTTAATGCGTTTTATGATCAAAGGAAATTTTTATTCAACCTCACACTTTTATAAAATGTTGTAAACATTTTTATAAATATTACAAAATATTTTCTACAATTAAAAGAAATGTTTTATTCAAAATAAACATTTTTTGAAATTCAAATTTTCGAACCTAAAACGGCTAGAAAGTTCTAGAAAATTCTCCCTACACAAAAGGACAAAATGGGGCACGCCCAGTCTAGGGCGGCCCCCTTAATTTTAAGAGGACCGCCCACCTATTTAAGGGGACCGCCCATAGACTGACGCTCCTCTAGTTTGTCCTATAAATACCAGACTTTTCCCTACTATTTTCTCACCTTTTGCACTCATTCTTTCTGTTCTAAAACAGCCCACACATCTCACTAAAATCCTTTGATCATTTAATCATAAAGCTTTGTTTTCAAGTGATCCAAGCTTAATTCCTCAAGTGCAAGAGAAGAATACTTCCATCATCAAGTGAAGAAGTATTACACCTTTGTGTATTGTTGTTGCAATCTTATTGCATCCATATCATAACTTGTAAATCTTGTAAAATTGTGTAGTAGATAGATCTTGGTGATTGTTGTAAGTATAGTTGAATCTTAGTGATTCATCCATGTTGCTATAGTTAGGTGTGAAAGTAAAAGTGAAGTAGTGAAGTAGTGTGGTGAAGAATATTAAGACGTGAAGAAGTTGTGTTGTTGTGAAGTTGTGTTGTGAAGTAGTAAAAGTAGTGAAGAAGTTGTGAATTCGTGATAGATTGGTTCTAGCTAAGATTAGAACTTGACATCTAGCTTAGTGTCGAAAATTGATATAAGCGAAAGTTGTGTATGATTTTCTCCGCCATAAGGGAGTTTGTTGACATAGTAAAGAAAACTCTCGAGTTTGGTGCTCGGGGAGTGGAGTAGGGTGAAGAGGTGCTTCGTTACCGAGCCACTATAAATCCTTGCGTTGTGGTTTGATTGTTCTTACTCTTATCTTTTGTCTTACATTATTTTCTCATACCATCCTATTAATTGTTTAGATAAGTATATTGTTTAGATTGTGCAAGTGTTGAATTCACATAAAGTCGAATCTAGAATTTTACAAACACTTTAAAACCTTAAATTAAAAAGCGGTAAACTATTCAACCCCCGTTCTAGTTTTCCACAATTGGTATCAGAGCTACGTCAAACAAGATTTTTAAAATAAATTGTATTTTAAAACTTGAATCGATCTATGGAATCAAAAAAGTATTTAAAAAGGAAATCTATGCAAAGACCACCATTATTTGAAAGTGATGGATTTATTTATTGGAAAATAGATTCGAAACTTATGTTAAGTTAAAAGATCTAGATCTTTGGCATGTTATTACCGATGATGATTTTTCTCCTATTCAAAATAATCCAAAAACTAAAAAGGATGAAGTTGTACCTTTTCATAAACAAAACGATGATCTTAAAAAGAAACATGCAAAAAATTATAAAGCTAAAATGGTAATTTATAATGCTTTGCCACATAAAGAATACGAAAGAATTTTTATGTGTCAAACCGAAAAAGAAATTTAGGATACTTTGTTAATCACTCGTCAAGGTAATAATCAAGTCAAAGCTAACAAAATAGATCTTCATGTTCAACAATATGTACAATTTATGACTCTAAAAGCACTTGATGAAAGTTTTTCTAGCAAGAATTGTGTTAAGAAATTTCTTAGGGCATTACATCCTAAATGGCGCGTAAAAGTCACGACGATTGAAGAATCAAAAAATCTAACTCTCTCACTTGACGAACTCATTAGAAATTTAAAGGTTTATGAAGAAGTAATTAAGAAAGATTTTAAAACCGTCAAAAGCAAAGAGAACAAAGTAGATCTATTGCCTTGAAAGCTAGAAAGAAATCTAGTGATGATGATAGCTCAACCTCCGATAGTGAAGATGAAGAATATACCATGGCCGTAAGAGACTTCAAGAAATTATTCAAAAGACGAGGATGATTCATAAGACAACCACATGAAGAGAGAAAATCATTCCAAAGAAATATAGACAAAAAAATGGCAAAGGCAAAGGAAAATGATTTAAGTGTGGAGATCCAAATCATCTCGTCGAATAATGTCCAAAACTATCAAGATATCAAAATCAAAAAGCGTTTGTTGGAGGATCTTGGAGTGATAGCGACGAAGATGAAGAGGAGAAGACAAATGACGAAAAGTATCTTATGGCTAAAGCTTCCAATGATGTACTTTCTGAAACCGAATACTTTAGTGATGACCAATCATCACTAGATGAAAATGACTTAGATAGTGAATATAGTAGACTATGCAAATTAGGACTAAAAGTCATGGCTAAAAATAAAACTCTAAAATAAGCTAAAATAGAATTAGAAAATGAAGCACTAGAATTAAAAGATAAATTATCTAGGTTAGAAAAAGGTAAGGAAGTAATTGAAGAATGTAAATTATGTCAAGACCTTAAGCTTGAAAATGAGAAGCTTAGAAAAGAAATATCTAGGCTAAATCAATTTAATGATAGTAGTCACTCACTTAAGAAAATAATAAGTTCTCAAAAAACTTCCGGAGATAAATCCGGGTTAGGTTTTAATTTTACCAAAGGGTCACCTAGCGAAACCAAACAAGTAAAGTTTGTAAAAGCCCAAGAAGTCGAGTCGAAAGAAAAATTGATAGAATCAAACCCAAACTCAAAACCAAAATTTATACTTATAAACAATACTAAAATTCCTATTGCAAGTGATGATGAGGTAAAACGTTTTTACAAACCCTCCTTAAAACCCGGAGTCGGATTTACTAAACCCACAATGAGGTCTAAAACACCTCCTCCGAGAAGAAAGGAAAACTTTCATCCTCGTTCCAAAACACCTCAACCTAGGAGAGACCAAGGTAGACCAAATTACTCTAACACTAATCACACAATGTGGAATCATCCACACCAACCAAGCTTTACTCAATGTGGAAGATGTTTACCGTGCATGTGTTTAAATCAAATTCAAAACATGTTCGGAAACAATAACTTCGGTCCCATGAAACAATGGGGACCAAATGGCTAAATGATCATATCTTCTGAGGTTAATCATCTACTAGCATCATTTGGCTTTTGTCAAACAAATTGAAGAACTCATATAGGATTTCCATAAATCCTCATCCTAAAAGCTTGCTACCTTGAAGATTTTAAAGTGATTTCTCCTGAAGGCTAAGGTACGTCTCACTCTCTAATTACGTAAATTATAGATTGGTATATGATATACTTAGTATTAGTGATAGTTAGAAAATATGATAGTCACTAGAAATGCCATTTGTTGGCTTTCTAGTCTTCAAAGAATTTGTTCATTAGGAACCATTCTTTCACATGGATTATCCATGAACCACTATGAAATGGACATCTTCTATGGCCACGAACTCATGTAGACGAAGAAAAGTGAGTTAGTGGATAATAATTAACATAGAAGTAGGATTAGTTTTGCATCGAAAAGGCCTTAAACCACTATGGATGAAACAAACTCCCTTCCACCTCGACGCTCGCCTCAACTACGTCTATCAAAATCGCCTTGTTGAAGTCTCAACTCCATTCCAATATCTCATCTTCCACAATATCGACTTTTTCCATTTCAAAACGTATCAATTAATTTTTTCGTTCGAAGAAATTAACTCATCATGTTCGCAAGAAGTCTAGTCACCAAATCGTCTTATGTATTGACATCTTGATTATCTCGTCCGAAATAGTCGAAGAAACTTTTTAATTAAACAATGGGTTAATTAAAAATTGTCAATATTCATTCTCACAAAACTGGCCAAAATTCGAAGAATTTTTTTTTCCAGGTGGCGGCCCCCTTAAAATTAAGGGGACCGGCCGTGTAAAAAGGGCGGCCCCCTTAATTAATTAAGGGGACCGCCTATCTGTGAAAACAAACACCCCCTTACAGTCGAAATTATATACCAAACATCATTTTTTTCGAACCAAATGGCTAAATGATCATATCTTCCGAGGTTAATCATCTACAAGCATCATTTGGCTTTCGTCAAACAAATTGAAGAACTCATATAGGATTTCCATAAATCCTCATCCTTAAAGCTTGCTACCTTGAAGATTTTAAAGTGATTTCTCTTGAAGGCTAAGGTACGTCTCACTCTCTAATTACGTAAATTATAGATTGGTATATGATATACTTAGTATTAGTGATAGTTAGGAATTATGGTAGTCACTAGAAATGCCATTTGTTGGCTTTCTAGTCTTAAAAGAATTTGTTCATTAGGAACCATTCTTTCACATGGATTATCCATGAACCACTATGAAATGGAAATCTTCTATGGCCACGAACTCACGTAGACGAAGAAAAGTGAGTTAGTGGATAATAATTAACATAGAAGTAGGATTAGTTTTGCATCGGAAAAGTCTTAAACCACTATGGATGAAACAAACTCCCTTCCACCTCGACGCTCGCCTCAACTACGTCTATCAAAATCGCCTTGTTGAAGTCTCAACTCCATTCCAATATCTCATCTTCCACAATATCGACTTTTTCCATTTCAAAACGTATCAATTAATTTTTTCGTTCGAAGAAATTAACTCATCATGTTCGCAAGAAGTCTAGTCACCAAATCGTCTTATGTATTGACATCTTGATTATCTCGTCCGAAATAGTCGAAGAAACTTTTTAATTAAATAATGGGTTAATTAAAAATTATCAATATTTATTCTCACAAAACTGGCCAAAATTCGAAGAATTTTTTTTCAGGTGGCGGCCCCCTTAAAATTAAGGGGACCGGCCGTGTAAAAAGGGCGGCCCCCTTAATTAATTAAGGGGACCGCCTATCTGTGAAAACAAACACCCCTTTACAGTCGAAATTATATACTAAGCATCATTTTTTTTCTTCCCTCTTTCTCCCACCCGCTGTAAACGAAAACCCCACCACCAAAACCTTTAAAATCAAACCTCAAATCACCAAAGCAACCAAAATTCGCAAGGGGCAATTACTAACAAGTCTATCAACAACATCTATTGTAAGTTTTTCAACCATCTTTTGTTTGAAATTCGCAAGGGGAAATTACTAACAAATATCCATTGTAAGTTTTTCAACCATCTTTTGTTTGATTTCATCCAATTTTGTTTCTAATCAAAATTAGGTGTTTTTAATTATTTATATAATTCTTAGTTTGGTCTAGGATTTCCATAACTACAATGATACCCGTAGTCATAGGAACACTACAACCTTGATAGAATTGAATCAAAACACTTATTGAGTCAAAAATTTTAAGAACATGTATGCTCATGAACATATAGCCGAATTTTTGCATATATGCATTTTTAAACTTACACATTGTTGATTAATGCCAAAACATGATAAAAATAATCAAGTATTAATCATCCAAACATACATATATATTTTTCAAATCAATGAGTAAAATTCTATAAAAATAAAGGAGTGTTTGGCTCGTTTCTTAGGATCAATTTTTAGAGTCAAAATGACCATCACTATAGTTTTGTCACTTGTATAAACACTCAACAAACTTGTATAAGTCATCAAGATATATAATTCATATATATATATATATAGAGAGTTAGGATCAAATAAGAAGAAAACTTAAAATGAGAATGATAAGAAGAAACCACAACCACACATTTAAGATACACCTACAAAAATGAATGCATCTCCCATTAAAATTCTCTCTCATATTTAAAATGTGTGACTAGAAATTCTTCTTATTCTTCTCATTATAATTTTTCTTCTTACCGGATCTCTACTCTTATATATATATATATATATAATATATACTATATATTTATATATATATAAATTTATTAATTTTTTTAGTTTTAAAATATATATATAATATTATAAATTTGATACATGTATGAAAGGTATAAAAAACATGGGCGTTTGGTTTTAATATTTAAACCATGGATTTGATTTAAAAAACAAAACCTATTTTAACTTTTGTCAAAAATAATAAAACTTATACTTGTCAACAAAATACTTACACTTAACTATAGTTTTTCGACAAGCTTAAACAAATTTTTATATAATAAGGAGTGTTTGAGTCATTGACTGATGTTGATAATATATACTAATATATATTCCTTCGACAGATCCCTAGATTAAGTCAAAAATAAATTAAGAAACATAATGATACACTTCTTATGGTATTTAGATCAAAGTAATACCTAGTCCCACATTCGACTTTTTTCAAAAACTTCATTTTATTTCTTTATTATATTTGTTTTTTTACATTTTAAAGTTGTTGATAACTGTTTTAGGTGACAAAAAATGCCGAAACCTACTACCCACGATAATCTCTCACTAAAATTCCTACATCCCAAAAGTATCCAAAATTCCAGGGCATCTCCCCTAATATTGCCCAAACTCTACAAACCTATTAAAAACCGCAACATTCACGAAGGTCCCGGTTGTTGATCAAGCCTACTACAAATCCAACAATATTGAGCGTAGCTCTTTGCACCATTCGCTTCAATTGGCTCTTATAAATCAAACAACGAAGCCGATTGTATCCGAGATTTATTCTAGACTTCTATAGTTATGTCCACGTTCATAACCGAAGAATAGGGCTTATCTTATGTTATCTTTTTTATGATTATCCAACAACGAATTCATAACTCCACGTCTCGCTCAATAATTCGATCAAATCCTCAAATTCCATACAATGGTCCAAGGCAGAGCCGTTTTTACAAACGAATAGGACCTTGCACTCTTACGTAATTCTCAAGAAACCGAGGGACCATATTGCACTGATCTTCCTAATCCTGACGACATTCGTCGACTTCTTTGTATTTTTGGAACGTGTCGTAGGTAAGAACCGTACCATTAAAAGCCAAACTGTCTCTCTCAATCCATATCAAATTCTCACCAAAGAACTAAGCTCCGACATGAAGCAATGGGAAGAAACACAATCCGGAGAATGTAGTTGACTGAGGACATCCAGACCGTCTCCCCCGCTTGTCCTTGCTCACATGTTGTATTGTGTTGTTGCCGAAGAACAATACAATCTTGCTTATTTCTTTGTCAAAAGAATCGAATGTGCGAGAGCTACTCCAACCGCAAATCTTCCGTATGGCATGTTTCTAACTCGTCTTTATCGACACGTCATGGAAACGTATCCTCATCTTGACAATGGCATCTATGACCTTGTTGGAGCGAGTACACATCGCGTTCCTCTTAACCTAAAAACAAACTTCGATGACCTCGAAGTGATCATGTAAGGCCACCTCATTCCGACTCTTCTCATCCTCTCATCATCAAAGCACGTCATCCTCATCAACCACATGATGGATGATGATGATGATGATGTCGAAACTTCTCGAGCAAGTACTCCATCTCCTACCACCTATCTTAACTCTCTTAATCCACTCAACTACCAAAACTACCAAATGCCTTCCTCTTCCGAACAAACCGATGAAACTCTCTTTGAACGACAAACCACCTTGCTCAACCAAACGCAACAAATGCATAAGGAGATGCGCGGAGGGTTCAAATCATTTGGAAAGGCACTAAAAGGAGTGTTTAGCAAGAAGAAGAAGTGAAGACATAGGAATGAAATTAGCTAGATAGCTAAATGTAGTTTGAGACAATTTTTAACTTGATTATGTGTATGTTCTAAACAACTTGTGTGGTGATTATCCGATTTATTCGGAAAGACTTAGGTGTTGGTTATCTTTAGATACTTGCTTGCTATGATGATTTAAACCCTTGGTTGTGTTATTTAATCAACAACTTATGTTATTTTGGTTTCATGATTTGATGTGTTTATTGCGTGTTATATGATTAAATGTGCTCATAAAACTCAATAGGACTTGCTGCAAATAAACCACCAAAACAGAAATACTCTCACAAAAATTCTAAGAAAAATTATTTTTTTGTGAAAATTAGAACCAGCAGAGGGCGGCCCCCTTAATTCATAACGGGCGGGCCTCTTATCTTTAAGGGGACCGCCCTAGTAAATCACGAGTAAAACAATATTTTTCCTGCTTTTTGACCCTCTTTTACCGAGTCTCAACTATCTTTGCCCAGAATGCTCGAACACAATTTGGAATAACTTAAACTAGTTTAAACTCATTCCATTTTCAAACCATTTCCTTCCCATAAATCCCTTTCAAATGATCATCACCCACACATCATCTTTCTCATCATACACTAACCATTATCAACATCCATGGCATCCACTAGAGCTTCCATTTCCAAAGCCTCCAAGAGACCAAAAATCAACATCATTCCACCAAGATAATTGTTTGTGGATTTAACCCATGATGACACAAAAACTCCATCACACACACTTCAACTCTCATCACCTAGTGCTCCTAATGCACCTTCCAAAACACCATCAACCAAAGATACTTCTTCATCCATATTTATCAGAAAAAAAATTATATGTTGTCGGCCTGCAAGACTATTGGGGAAAAATATATGAGATCAGGAAACTTGGTCAATATAATAGGTATTTCACGCATGCGGATCAAACTGGATTTGGCGAGCAGTACGAAGAGTTATTTTGAGGTAGTGAAGGGAATCTTTGTGGGACGTGGGTAGGTTATGACGTTCTGAATGAAGCTATTACGAGGGTAATGCTTCATTGGGATCATCCTTCTGCTTGGGCATGGAGTTGTGGGGTTTTTGCCCTCATGTTTTCTGAGCCGTGTAGGTTTGTATGGTATCATGACAAATTAGGTGAGATAATGACCACGAAATCTAATGTTCGGATGCTTGGTAGATTTTATTTATTGAAAGTATTACCCAAGAAGTGGAAAGAGATTTCCATATGTGCTCGAAAGAAGAAAACGACCCATAATGAGGATCTTGAAGCCCAACCCGATTCGGAAAAATACACCAAGACTGGAGCTGAAAATTTAAAATTCTATAAGAGACGTGCGCAAGATTCGCTTAATGTTCATTTATGGCAGGTATAAAAATTAATTTATAATCTTTTAATTTAATTTTTTTATGATAGTAAATTTTTATTAACATTGTGAATATATTCACAATGTTAATAAAAATTTACTATCATAAAAAAATTAAATTAAAAGATTATAAATTAATTTTTATACCTGCCATAAATGAACATTAAGCGAATCTTGTGCACGTCTTTTATAGAATTCCAATTTTTCAGCTATTGGTGTATTTTTCCGAATCAGGTTGGGCTTCAAGATCCTCATTATGGGTCGTTTTCTTCTTTCGAGCACAAATGAAAATCTCTTTCCACTTCTTGGGAAATAGTTTCAAAAAATAAAATCTACCAAGCATCCGTACATTACATTTCATGGTCATCATCTCACCCAATTTGTCATGATACCATACAAACCTACACGGCTCAGAAAACATGAGGGCAAAAACCCCACAACTCCATGCCTAAGCAGAAGGATCATCCCAATGAAGCATTACCCTCGTAATAGCTTCATTCAAAACGTCATAACCTACCCACGTCCCACAAAGATTCCTTTCACTACCTCGAAATAACTCTTCGTACTGCTCACCAAATCCAGTTTGATCTGCATGCGTGAAATACCTATTATATTGACCAAGTTTCCCGATCTCATATATTTTTCCCCACAATAGTCTTGCAGGCTGACAACATATAATTTTTTTTTTCTAATAAATATGGCAAATTGTCGACCTGCAATAAAATCCTTCTCGCTCAGATAAAGAAAAACGCGCACATGCCCGTGCTCCCTCTCAACTTGAAGCTCCACAATGAGAAGCCAAATAAACTCAAAATACGACAATTCTCCATATCGATCCCACGACATCTTAAAATACATGTCGGTAATGAGAGGATCTTTTGTGTTGGATTAATTTTGTGCTCGGGTTCACAGCTATGAGAGCTGCTCGGAGTGTACTTGAAGTGCTTACGTGGACCACCCGAAAATATAATTAGATTTCGGGAATGTCACTACAAGAAAAAAGCACATTAATCAATTAATATACATATCTATCAATATAAAACATATAATGTAGTAGATCGTATCTTGAATACACTTCTCACGACTAAACCCTAAACTAATCATATAGACGTTTTAAAAGATAACCTTTGCACGATACAAGATAGCAACTAATAACTAACAAGCACAAGTTGATGATATCGATTCATCTTTAGAGCGTGCAATGATATATAATGTCGATGAACATACGTATATGTTTATATATAGTATGTGAACATACGATAAAAGTTGTCGCTAAAGGTGTTGGTAAAAAAACAGAGCATCTCGAAAAGTAAGTAATAATCTGTCCAACAATATAGTTACATGCAACTAACAATATACGGAGTATAAAACTAATAAAAATACCTTTGCGCACGATACGGATCGATAGATTTCGAGCATGCAATGCAATACGATGGCCGTCTTGAGGATTTTAGGTGCCCTGGGCCGTAACTAAAAAAATGCCCTCTCAAAATAAAATATGCGAGTAAAATAAACGTCATCGATGTTAAAAATAAAGTTACAAGTATCCAAATATATTAATCGATGTTAAAAGAGGTTATAAATATAAAAAAAAAATTACAAAGACCACTTTATTGTATGAATAGTGCGATTCTTTTAGCATTTTTTGAAGCAAAGTTTTTGACCATCTCCTTATAGTCAACATTATCTAACAAATTATTCTCAATAACTACTAGATAAAAACTAAAAAATAAATTAGACCTAAACATTATGTTGCATCTTTAAATTATCATTACTCATTATCAATTCGACAATTTATCATGAAATTATTCGACAATCTTAAGTTCTAAACCTTAAAAATGCAAAAATTTACGCCCTACTTTGGATAAAGATCCGCCTAATTCTGATTTAAAACATACAGTACAAATGCTCTCATTAATTTCGATGGGAAAGTTAGGTAAAGCCGTTGGTACCAATTTTTTAGGTTTTTGAGTGCTATCCAGTCCTCGCAAGGGGTGACTCCTCTTCGACCTTGCCCACTCTTTAGGGAGTGGGTTGCCTTTTGAATTAGCAAGGTTCGTAGCCTTTTTGACCCTCATGATTTTGTTGTAGACGAAAACATATTAGTTGTGTGTGTACTTTACACTTCTCTAATTCGTATTTAAGCTTAATGTAAAATCTCACTGGTCTAATAAATCACAATCACAATCACATAAAATAACATCAATATAAGTTTTATATAAAGTGTTTCTTTATTCATTTGAACTATCATTAAATATGGCCTTTATAGTTGTTTTTAAGAAAAAAATTACTTTTAGGTTTTACGGGATATATTTTGGTTTTGTATATTACAAAACACGATTGCGTGTTCAAACGGTCAAATGGTTTAATAACAATGAAAAGAAACAACTACACGTAATTAGTCATTTTCGGATCTCAATTGATAAATATAGTGGGTGGTCTGAGAAAGGGTTTAGAAATTCGAAGTGATCATCGGAAACTCTGATGAGGCTACGCACATTATGTTCTTAAGTTTTTTTATTAAAGAAAAGTACTCCCAAAATTGAAAGGAAACACTTTACTTTCATAATCATAAAAATAACACTAAGGGTGCGTTTGGTACGAAGATAGGATTCGGAATGAGAATCAGTTTGAGAAAAAAGTAGGAGAAAGAAATTGATTGATTAAATTAAATAATGTTTGTTTAAAAATTTAAGATATATATTAAAATAGAAATAATTAATTTTCAAAATTCAAAATAAATATATAATAATAAGTTGGGACTGTTGTGAACACAAGTTTAAGAGAATGAAAGTATGATTAAACCAATCAATCAATAGGTCTTTATATAGATACAAAGATATAAAGCTTAAACTAATGATGTATATCTTCTACTTAAATATTAACTCTAACTCATGATAGGAGATAAGGACATCCACATATAATTATCCATAACACTCTCTCTTGGATGTTCATATTATAATGCACTTTAAGAATGCTACCTCATTAAAATCCTTGCAAGGAAAACCCAGTGGGACAAAACCATGGCTAAGGGTAAAAGATTGCAGCGCGTGTTATCTCCCTCTGATGACAACATCACTTGATCCTTTGATTAAACTTCTCTGAAGTAAGAATTGCATCTATATTATCTTGATGCAAAAACTATTAGTATATTCATCCCATAATTTCGGTTTGGTTGGATGAAGTAGTCACGATTGTTTGCTATGTTGAACGTCATAAAATTGTAGTGCATCCTCTTGTGAAAACATATCCAGTTTTGAGACATACCTGGTTAAGTTAAAATATAAATCCTGCAAGACGTAAAAACAACTAAACTTGTTTTGTGATGGGGTTAGTAAAATATAAAGCCACATCTCTTGTACGTTAAGAATATCGAAAAATTTGATTTACTCCATTCGAGTGACTTGTACAATTTAATTGATTATTATTCTCGAGAATTTTATATCACGTGATTCATGCATTATATACTCATTAAGGAATTTCAACATAAAATGAGCTCTTCTTTGTATTAGACGCATACAATTTATTCATCATGTTGCCAGACATAACATTATTTTTCTATCTCATAACATTTTACGTCTTTGCATTATTTTGCCATTCATTTATACATCTGCACTTCTTGCAGGTATCCAAGATCCTCACCTTATTTATCATGCGCATCATTACATACAATAGGATTATCGATGTCGTTTCAATTTTTCCCCGATTCCACACTCTACTAGACATTATATTATATCATTTATTGAGATCTCATAGTTAACCATCATATCTAGTGTCTCTTAAAGAGACTATTATGGGGTCTTTTTACCTCGATTCGATCATCTTAATTTTTTTGCTCCATTTTATCTTTTAATTCGAGGACTTTTATTTGGAATCGATTAGTCTATCACGTTGCAGACTTGCCATAGACTTACTACCAATCATTGGTTTTGATGTTGGGACACACATCGTAATTGGAGCACTAGCAGCGTATATATTATCTAGTCACTTTATTCAGGTCCCTAAACTTGTTCGTCTGGCAATTTCTATATCTAAGAATGAATTGTCCCATTTAACTCCAAGTTCATATTAGTGTGAGGATCAACATGTCTATCATAATTCATTCTAAATTTCTCGCTGCTCATTCTCTCCCCCTGAATGAATTATCAATTCTAACATCTCAATGTGTACATTGTGGTGGATTTACCATAACATATGTCACATAATTTCAAAATCTATGGTTTGTGACCAAAAACCATTCTTATAGGGAGATTTATTATATATTGTTGGCAAGATGTGAATTCGTACCTTATAACATGCCCCATTAAATAAAAGTTTTGTTCTCATAGTTATTGGCTTTGCAATTAACTGAAGACGTTTTATAAACGTTTCAACAAAAGCAATTCGTGTATGAACATGGGCTATCTTTAAGTTTGGGTTATTTTTAATAACTATTATTCCAATAATCGCCCAATACTTGAAAGTAATCACCACCATTCTCAATAAATTTATTTGGAAACCTGTGCTCACATCGAGCCACTAAATCACGCCAACTTTAATTGCGTGTTGGATGATCATTTTGACGATGCATCGATTTTATAACTCAAAATGATCCACATGACACATGTATAGGCCTACACACATGTCCTTTTTCATCTTTTCTAAAATCTTAGGAGTTGAAGTCCTTTCTTTGAAATTAGTGGTGATAAGTAAATGCTAACTTCCATTAAGAAAATAATAAAACATCTTTGAAAAAAACTCATGAATCTTTATATATTTCACATCATCATGACGCCGGAATGTCCAACCGTCATGCCAATTAAAACAAGTTGCACAAATCTTCTTAACACACACCACGACACACACACACATACACACACACACACACACACACACCACACAACACACCCACATATATATATAATAGAATATATATAAAGTTAGGATCAAGATAAAAGTTTTCTTAAAAAAAGAAGGATAAGAATTAATTATAACCGTATATCCGAGATGCACCTGACTTAATAAATTAGATGCATCTCCATAAATATAAAAAAAAAAAAAATGTCAAATTATAACCCATCATAATGTGTTTTTTAGCTTTTAATTAGATGCATATACGTATATTAGATACATTTTATTTTTTTGTTCTTCTGCATGTGCCGAAATCATAAAAATCAATTCGCACCATCTACACATCAAGTTAATGTTCGAAACTCAAAATGGTGCTTCTAAATGAATAGAAATGCATCTAATGCAAGTCGTTGCATCTCAAATATATGATTTTAGTCACTTCTCACCACTTCTTATTTTAATTTACTTCTCACTGGATCCATACTCTCTCTCTCTCTCTCTCTCTCTATATATATATATATATATATATATATATATATATAAGGTTAAAATAAAAAGACAAATATTCGTGAGAAGGATAAAAAGAAAACTTTTTTTAAAAAAGTTCTCGAAAAATTCTAAAAAAATTCCAGGTATGTTGGTGCATAAAACTTTTGTAAAAGAAGTTTTTCTAATTTTGAGTTTTTATACGTTTTTTTAATGCGCAAAAAAAGAAATTTTGATGCACAAAAAAATTTTGATGCACAAAATTTTCAACTTGTTATAGTTTGATGCGCAATAAAATTTTGATGCAAAAAGTCAAAAGAAGTTGGGTACAAAAACGAATTTTTGATGCACAAAAAAGCGATTTAATGCACAAACGTTTTTTTTCGGCAAAAATATTCACTTTTAAAAAAACTTCCTTCACAACTTTTTCATGCACCAACATACACGATCTTGTGGAATTTTTTCAGAATTTTTTGAGAACTTTTTAAAAAAAAATTCTTTTTTATCCTTCTCACGGATATTTGTCTTTTTATTTGATCTTTATCCTATATATATAAAGAGTTAGTAAAAAACAAAAATCCAAATAAAAGTTTCTCTTAAAATAAAAGGATAAGAATAACAATAACCGCATATCCGAGATGCCCGACTTAAATTAGATGCATCTCTATAAATTTAGATGTATTATAACGCATCAAAATGTGTTTTTAGCTTTTAATTAGATCATATACGTATATTAGATGAAATTGTATTTTTTTTGATCCTCGCATGTGCCTAAATCATCAAAAACATTTGCACCATCTACACATCAAGTTAACGTTCGAAACACAAAAATGGTAGTCATCTAAATGAAATAGAGAATGCTCTAATGCAAGTCGTTGCATCTACACATATGTGAATTTAGTCACTCTCTCTCTCTCTCTCTCTCTCTCTCTCTCTCTCTCTCTATATATATATATATATATATATATATATATATATAGGATAAAGATCAAATAAAAAGACAAATATCCGTGAGAAGGATAAAAAAGAAATTTTTTAAAAAAAAGTTCTCAAAAAATTCTGAAAAAATTCCACAAGATCGTGTATGTTGGTGCATGAAAAAGTTGTGAAGGAAGTTTTTTTTAAAGTGAATATTTTTGCCGAAAAAAAATTATGAAAAAAAACGTTTGTGCATTAAATCGCTTTTTTGTGCATCAAAAATTCGTTTTTGTACCCAACTTCTATTGACTTTTTGCATCAAAATTTTATTGCGCATCAAACTATAACAAGTTAAAAATTTTGTGCATCAAAAATTTTTTGTGCATCAAATTTTATTTTTTTGTGCATTAAAAAAACGTATGAAAACTCAAAATTAGAAAAACTTCTTTTACAAAAGTTTTATGCACCAACATACCTGATTTTGTGGAATTTTTTTGAAATTTTTTGAGAACTTTTTTAAAAAAAGTTTTCTTTTTATTTTTCTCACGGATATTTGTCTTTTTATTTTAACCTTCCTCTATATATATATATATATATATATAGATCATGTGTGTTGAGCCGTATTTGAAAACTTGTGCAGTCAATT
>BQNB010100290.1:0-21613 GCA_026074375.1 Tanacetum coccineum | reverse complement strand
CCAAAACCAAATGCACGCCTTGCGTTCCTTTTTGAATTCAAACCAAGTAAACAAACCCTAATTAGGGTTTATATCAAGAAACCCTAATTCATCAACTTGGAGGAATTACCAAACAACCACCACGCGTACCTTGAATCGTCAAGCAAGGAGATCAAATGAAAACGGAAAACCAATACCTTAAAAGGGTGTTTGGTCGATTTCGGTTATGGAGAAGAACCGAAAATCCCTTAGGGATTTTGGTTAGGGTTTTTAGGTGGGGGGAGAGAGCACCAAAAATCTTAGGTGATTAGGGAATGAATGAATTAAAGAATGAGGGATATGAGGTGACCCCAATACCCTAATTCTTATAGGATAAGATTAGTATATTCCTATAATTAAAACAAATCTTTTTTCTTCCTTTTTCTCCTCCTCTAACCGAACAAACACCCCTTCCTTTTCCTCTATGGGTTTCGGCTAAACAAGGGATTCCCATAATGTTCGGGTTTTGTCTAGTTTAGTCCTTGGTTCTATATCTAGAATGTTTTATATAATTAATTAAACAAGTAATTAATTAAATAACTATTTAAGTATAAATCGTGAAGTAAACCATACTCTTCGTGTTTAATGTGTGTGCCCCCAATAGGCTCACGTATTTCTAATCGTATTTAGCGAAACCAACTACCATTTTCCAACAATTTATACCTAAAATATGAAGTAAATTAGTTGCATGCATATTGTTACGATAAGACATTATAAATTTGAACGTATTTCATGATAGCTTATTATTAAACTCTTATCGGTGTCGTAACTCAACTTATGAACACGCTGATGTTACAATCCTTCAATTGTTGCAGCTTACAACTTTGATAGTCAGAACAATGATTGTAATTTTGGTTTGCTTTAATAGAATGTCATCTATATTCTTTAGATAAGGATCTTCTAAAGTTCATTTGAACTTTAGATGTAAAGTTCTCTTACATAGATAATACCAAGGTCTACTGTGGGACCCGGTTTTCTTTATCCTTGTGAGAGAACTTTACCTTTAAAGTTCAAATAAACTTTAGAGGATCCTTATCCATATTCTTTTTGGTTAAGCATCTAACTTAAAATACTCAAATGTGTTAGTTGGTAGTCATGGAATATTTGCTATGTAGATATTGAACAGGGTTTGACATTCAGTGGCAACAAACAGTGTTTATAGATCTTAACATCCATACTACATTATAAAGGAAAAAGTCCCATTTCTTGAAAGTGAAAACTTAATGTATTTTAGGAAGGGTTGAAAACTTCATCGCACAAAATATTAACACAATACCGAATATTAATTGATTGACACAAAATCTATACTCTATTCTAGGCAAGGTTGAAAGTTGAATGCCTGAAAACTATTTTTGGGAAGGCTGAAATGGCTGGAACATTAAAGGGTTTGGAAATAATCAAAGCTTAAGAGGGAAGCATCTATAAATTCGGTCAAACAAGTTGTAACCCACCCCAATCTTACTCATATATAAGCCAACACACACCAACCCATCTCATAACAAACAAAAAAAACACACATTAAAAATCTATCTCTCTTTTCTCTCTCAAACAATATTGTCCCCTCCAACCCGCCCCTCACCAAACCACTACGAACATCACCACCACCGACCTAAACCACCACTAAACCGATACCACCAAGAACAACACCCACCAAAAAGGTTTTTTATGTTTTGAGGTACTTTTTTAGTTTTACAATAGATCTATGACTTTTAATTAAGCTTTTAAAGTTTTCTTTTATAGATCCGTATATTTTATTTGTATATCTTGGTTTTTGATAAGATTTATAACATTTTATTTTGTTACAGCCGTCACCGCCGCGTTCGGGTCGCCGGAAAAACTGCCGCCGTTGCTTAGTTGCCAAAAAAGTGGTTGCTGCCGTCGCTGGGTTGCCGAAAAAGCGGTGTCACCAGAAAAGTTGTCATAATTTGTATGTTCTATTTTAAAAGTTAGTATTTGTTAAAAAATTTATTAAGTAAGTTTTGTTATAAAGTTTGTTAGATATGGACCTACATATTTTATTAGTAGATTTAAGTTTTAAAACAATTGCTACAGTAGCCGCCCCGTCGCCGATGTCTCGTTGAAAATTTGTTGCCGTAGCCGCATTATCGCCAGTGGGTTGTAATTTTGTTTTCGTATGTTGATTAGTATTGTTGTAATTTTATTATTGATATGGGTAGATGTGGTGAAATATGTTGCCAGATATATATTTTGATCATAGATATTGTTGTAATTTTGTAATGTTATTCTCCATCTATTTGTATTTCGTTGGAAAGCTGCAAAAATGACTATGATGAAGCCTACACTATTTACAATACAATCGAGTGTTAAATGCAATTATTTCTTTATGTGTTATTTGATTCTAATGGTTACTTGTTAGTTTTAGAATTTATTACATAGCACAAGTCACCAAGAATTTCCCTATCAATTTCATTCATTTGGGATATAAGATTTCTATCATTTACATACATTTGTACATTTAATTTTCATATAAACACATGATGTGAGCACCATATTGGAAATTAAGAATAACGAGAGTTTTTTCATCTCTTTTTAGCTAGCGTGGACATGGGATAGGGACCAAGCAAGAACTGGTATAAACCAGAATGATAATAAAATTTGGGTCATGATATATAATATCTAAAGTGTAACATATAGAGACTGAGCATCAATTACGTCGATATAAACATGTTAGTGTGAGGTTGTTATACCTTTATTATTAATAGGCAAGATTATTCCCCCGATGCAAACCCGGGTGCATTCATTAAATTGTTTACTCCAGGATACGTGCCTTTTCTCGCTTCATTATACTGGACACCTCATCAACACATATATCACACAAAAAAATCACCGCCCTAAAGCCCCAACATACATACACACACACACACACACACACATAACGAATTTAATCACCATCACCACCGACACCCCGCCACCAGCTACTACTCTCTTCAAAACTGAGCGACATGGTGATCGAAGATGTTGCAGCAGATTCAAACCAAAAAAGAGGCAGCAGATTCAAACCAAAAAAGAGATAGATCAAAATCACGGTTAGTTTTTTTAATTTGTTTTCATGTTATGTTTTCTTTCTGATTGTTCAAAAATGATGATACGAGTTTTGTTTGATTTGTGTTGTCAGATGGGCTCATGCAATCCTATGGCATTCGAAAAATTATCAGGTGCGTTTTCTTGACCTAATTAGGGGTTTTGGTTTTTATTAGGGGTTTTGGTTTTGATGTTTATTTATTGATTGGAATTTATGTGTTGCTCATATGTCAATAAGCTAGAAAAATAAACTAATCCAAACGCCTCATAAGTTAGGTGATTTTGAATAAATGATAGCAAGGTTTTGAGTTGTAGTATGATTATAGCCATGGTCCTGATTGTGGTAAAACATCTATTGATATACGTGAACTTATGGCTCTAATGTGATTTTGGGTGTATGACTTTACACATTTATCTGTAAGAAATGCCTTTTATCAAGACTTATCTTTTTTAAAATGCTGTCTATTTTGTTGCAAGGTGGTTAAAGATAGTGATGATCGTGAATCCATCTGGAAAATTCAAGATGAACAAACTTCTCAGACGTTTGACAACTGTTTTCAGCGAAAAGTATACGAGGTCAAGTTGCAGGGATTTTTTCGCAAATGTATTCACGTATTTTTCGAAAGTACGAACAGAGTGTTTGTAGAAATATCGATAGTCAAACGTGTACATGTGTCGGCAAGTTTTCACTAATCATTTTTTTCTTTTCATCGTAGGAAGCCTACATCAAAGGCGCGCTCTGCCCTTTATTACTCGAATGTAGCTCGATTCCAAGTATGACTCTATTCGAATTTAGCACTTTAATAGGTATACATTTGGTAGAAAAACGGCTATATTCATCTGGACATAAATTATATAGTAAACACAATTGAAATACTTAAGCGCTTGAAAAAGAAAAAATGCATTTAAATTGTAGGCCGTTGTGCGGCTGTAATCCCCATCCCAAAATAACTTTGCGTATTCGCGGTTTGGATAAGCTTATTTTAAGGCTTTAGAACCTTTTATATAGCTAACACAATTGAAGTACTTAAACGCTTGAAAAATAGTACGTTATTTAGGCCATTGTGTACTGACTGTGAAAAATGCATTTAAATTGTAAGCCGTTGTGCCACTGTAATCACCATCCCAAAATAACTTTGCATATTGGTGGTTTGGATCAGCTTATTTTAAGGCCTTACGGACTTATTTGAATTAAAAAATGCTCATAAGCTCATCCGGCTTATGAGCTTATAGCTAAAAAAGGGCTTATGAGCTTTTTCGAATTCAAAAGGGCTTAGGAGTTGGATTCTTGATTTTTCTTCATGTTGATCATCTGTTCTCTGATTTTAAGTAAAGGTAATTTATCTGCTTCAAATACGAGTAATCAATTCATATCACGATTACTATACATTATAGTAAAGCTAGATAGTGCATAACGACGACATAATTAGCAGTTTTATACATTTTTCTTCTAAGTTATGAACTTAGGGATTTTGCACGTAAAAAGTACCTATTTTTAGCCAAGCTAATGTTTTTGCCGCACTTTCAGAATTTGGTTGAAATGAGCGATAATTGTAGAAACCGCTTGGAAACATCTTGAGGAAGATCTATGCTCGATAGGACGAGATGTTTGGAAGAAACAGGTAATAGCTTTATGGCTTATTGTCATTCATTTTTTCCAATTCATGTGTTAGTGGACTGTATTTTAAGTGTTATGATAAACTTTATCACTCGCAATTGCAGACACGATGGTTCGTGTTCTTCGTACTCCGGTTGATATGCTCCCAGATTTCGAGCTGCACCAAGAAACATGCGCAATGGTTGAACATGGATCGCCCTTTTATGCAGTAAACGGAAGGAATACAAAGGTGCTGGCCATAACTGCATCACTTGGGCTGCAAACATGGTTCATGCACAAATACTGAATGTAATTAATTTCACAAAAAAACAAAAGGTAGTTTTGTTTAATTTCCAAGTTAAAGATAAAGTGATAAACCGTAAGGTGCTGAAAGAAAATGCTTTAATTATTGATGGTGGAATTTTTCTTGATTCTATTAATAGTTGAGTTTTACTTGATTCAGCCAATTAGATAACTGAACTTTGTTTATTATATATTCTAAGAGTAATGCATTTTACACAGAGAGGCAGACTTCAAATGGGGAAGTAACAAATGCGTCCCCCATTGTTGGAAGATTGTTTGTACTGGTTGGAGCAGGAGGTGCCGGAAGAGCACTTGCTTTTGGTGCCAAAAGCAAAGGAGCTCGCGTGGTGATTTTCAATAGAAATTTTGGTAAATTCTATGACTTAACTGGTTGATATGACAAATGGGCAGGTTGAGTAACGGGTAAATATTTTGTATAGGTCGAAAGTGGTCAAGTTGTCCCAAACACTTTTTGCTGATTTTTTTTATAAATAGCACGGATTAAAGAAATATGTTATTTCAATAATAATCTCACAATTTGAATAAAATGATTTAGAAGATTTGGATGACTTTTGACCCGTTTCCTTTTTTCTTTGACCCGTATGAGATAAAACATAACCCAAATTGACCCACTCATAAGTAAATGGGTCAAAATAGCCACCTCTATTACCATGTTGGCTACATTGGAGTTCTAATCTGTTCTGACGATGATATTTCTGGGACAGAGAGAGCACAATGTCTGGCTCGAGCAGTTTCAGGTGAGGCTTTGCCTATCGAACAATTGGAGACTTATTGCCCCGAAAATGGAATGATTCTTGCAAATTGTTCTGCTATTGGCACCAGATGTTCACTTAACACCTGTTTCCAAGGTTCAATCTCTTTCTATATGTGTGTGCGATCTTTCTGTTATGTTTGTCAAAATAGACTTGCCCGACCCACCTGTTTTCGCCCGTACTTGAGAAGAAAGTGTGCGAATTTTGGCAAATAAATTTATGATCTTTGTTGATGCTACACATAAGAAATTGACAACCACGCTTCAATAAAATGAATGCCTATTCGTGAGTCTGTTATCAGTTTGGGGGTAAGTGTTAAGTGTTTGGGGTTCGGTTATTTAATGGAGAGAAACCAAAAGTCAACCAGTCATACTATTTGTTTAAAAACTGAAATTTGGGATGAATTAGACTTTTTTACAAGATCTAGCAAGTAGCGACTGACAAAGAAGTCACAGTTTACTAGCCGCTTTAGATAAACTGCTAGCACCAACAAAGGTGTTTTTTTTCATAAATATAAGCTGAACATATGTAATCCAAAACACCCCCTGTGGCACTTTGCTGTTGGGATGTCGCATTATATGGTTTTGTTTGTGACTTCGTATCAGAGGCTTCCTATGAATGAGACGTTACGCAAGGAGCTACATCATGTCTTCCATTGGAGTTATCATTGGAGTTGGAAAGGCGCCATATACGTTGTGAGCTTACAAACTGTCGATCATAAAAAGATGACATGCTTGAAACAAGGGCACGACTGTTTAATCCCTGAGGTAATACAAAGTTGATTCAAAATATTGAGGCTTTTTTTTAGGTGCAGAAGTAGCAGACGTAAGTACTTTTCCACTCACAGGGTGCGCAAAATACCTCTTTTAGTTCACATTGCCATCAGATAAATGTCAGTTTGAGATATTTTAAGAGACTAAAACCAAACACAGAAAGCTCACATGGATCTATTATCTAGGGACGTGTAACGTGAACGATACATTTGATCGGAAAACCATTGATCTCATTCTGGGAACTTACTGGGCATCAGCTCTTCTGCTATTCAACGCTTCAGGATCACAGGTAAGAAACATGGCTTAAAGATCTTCTACCTTATTTACGCAGAAACAAAAGTCAGTTTGCATATTTTCTTTTTTTCGAAACTGATCCCCTTACTGATCAGACACAAAAAACATTTTCATTATTAACCAAACATTGAAAACTGAATGTATTAAAATTTAAGTTGTGATATATATAGATTGTTAGCCTTAAGCGCATATCCAAGCACCCGTTGGTTGGTATCCATATATTTTGTGAAGGTTGTTGTGTAGTTAAAGTCAAATAAGGAGGGTATGATGTTAAGTATTACGCTACTGTTGAGTTATGAGTGTATACTTAAGTTGACTAAACTGGCTTTTTGTTATTTCATAGTTAGCATAATATGGGATTGTAATTTGTACGGAGATTATTAGAATTTGGGAGGTCCTTAGCTAAAGTTATTTAAGGTTATTATCAGCTAATTGTATTTTAACAATACAAAAAGCTATTAACTTTACCAAAACGCTTATTCATGAGTGCTTTATAGGTTTTTAAGAGCAAAATGGGCTTTAGGTATGAAATGATTTTTGTAAAATCTAATGGCACATGACAATGTGAAATCTGATCATAGAATCATGTACTTTGTAAAATCTAATGGCACATGACAGTGTGATGTGTGTCTTAGTGTCACTACTTTTGAAAGTTTATGCAACTATCATTATTCATCCCTAACAGTTGATTCATTTCATTGCTTTGACATGTTATACATATCTATTACTTATGCAGACCCAAAATGGTTGTATTAGGATCGCGGGAAAAATTATGCATCCACCCAGAAGTAAGTATAATGCATGGAAAAGCACAAAACAATGCATGCCAGCTTCTATGTCAAAAGCGCACAAAACAGTACTGTATCCATTATGCACGTGTGGCAGGTGATTATATATGCAGCCCTTATTAAATATTTGTTTTTGTGATTGCAGACACACTAATCTAAATTTGTTCTCTTTTTTTTTCTTCAGAATTTGTGAAAAGAAATTCTGGTCTCTGCCTGCTGATGCACCATTGGTAGGACTAAAAACTCAAAAAAAGGAAGATGCGGCATTTCTCTCTTTGGAAGTCCTCTATATCTGCCATGTTTGGAATACAAGAAAAACATAGATGCTGAAACTCTTTTGTTACATGTATATACGTAGAATAAATGTATAGTTTGTAATTCAAAATATTTCATAATTTGTAATTCACAAGACTAAACAGTCTTATCGTTCCTTTTGCTTTCTGAATAATTATTAGATCGGTGACCTGTGCCAATTGCCATCGTTATTTAACAACAGAATAACCAAGATCTGAAAATAGGATTGAAAACGCCTATCATTTGTGAAGATTTTTGATTTTTTGATCCGAAAATAGGATTGAAAATAGGATTACATTCGATTTGATACACACAATGTTTTTAGTTGTTCTAGGTTTTATACATATTTATTACTTATGCAGACCCAAAATGGTTGTATTAGGATCGCGGGAGCAATTATGCATCCACCCAGAAGTAAGTATAATGCATGGAAAAGCACAAAACAATGCATGCTAGCTTCTCTGTCAAAAGCGCACAAAACAGTACTGTATCCATTATCTACGTGTGGCAGGTGATTATATATGCAGGCCTTATTAAAAATTTGTTTTTGTGATTGCAGACATACTGATCTAAATCTGTTCTCTTTTTTTTTCTTCAGAATTTGTGAAAAGAAATTATGGTTTCTGCCTGCTAATGCTACCATTGGTAGGACTAAAAACTCAAAAAAAGGAAGATGCGGCATTTCTCTCTTTGGAAGTCCTCTATATTTGCCATGTTTGGAATACAAGAAAAACATAGATGTTGAAACTCTTTTGTTACATGTATATACGTAGAATACATGTATAGTTTGTAATTCAAAATATTTCATAATTTGTAATTCAAAAGACTAAACAGTCTTTGCAAACCGTCAGGGGCGGAGCCAGGATATTTTTCGAAGGGGGGCAAAAAAAAAATTACTAAGGCAAGCCAAAAAAGGAAATAGACTTGTATAAGAGTGCCACAATTTTTTTTACCGAACAACAACTAAATACCAATGTTTTAAAAACCGGGTTGACCCGGCCGGTTGAACCGTGAACCGGCTCGGAGACCGGGCCAGATGTGACCGGGTTTTTGCTTGTTTGAGAACAGGATTGAACCGCCGGTTTTTTATTGACCCGGGTTGATCAAACCGGCCGGGTCATGACTTTTTAAATAAAAAATTTAACAATTTTTTTTTTCATAAACATTTTTAAGTTTAATTGACAATTCGAAGTGGCGATGGCTAATATTAATTAAAATATTGTTAAAACTAACTTAAAACACCAACTAATATTGTCTTATTATAGTCTATTAGAACTTGTACTTATAAGTTGCTTGTTTATGCAAATCTTTTCTATAATTTTATAGACATAAAACTTAAAAATTAAAGATTATCACTAAAGACTCAATATATTTCGTAAGTTTAATTGAACGTAAGATAAATTATATGATCATACAACAATATATATTAAATATATGAAAAATATGTATAAAACCAGTGTGACCTGGCGGTTCAACCGGTTGAACCGGTAACCCGATGAACCGGCTGCTAAACCGGGTCAATTAAAAAACCGGGTTTTAAAACATTGCTAAATACGTCAAGTTAAACCGTGAATCTCATATTACATATGTGGTATGGTAGTGTGAAGAAACTTCTGCTACAAAACATGATTTCAATTGTTAAAAGGCTCGTTACTATGAATAAAAGGAATTAAGTATGTAAATTTTAGTGAATAAAAAAAAGTTACATGTTTATTTAGTTTTTAACTAGAACACGACTTGCAAGGGATCAAGATGATTAGCATAAGAACTCCTAAACATAAAAAGTACCAAGTTAAGATAGATGAACAAATCACAAAAAAATTAAAATACACAAAAGAGCTAAGCTTATAACTTAT
This sequence comes from Tanacetum coccineum, assembly GCA_026074375.1. Lineage (NCBI taxonomy): Eukaryota > Viridiplantae > Streptophyta > Magnoliopsida > Asterales > Asteraceae > Tanacetum > Tanacetum coccineum. The sequence goes on along the minus strand of BQNB010100290.1, from coordinate 11,875 downwards.
TACAAGTAGAAAAATGACACTAATAAACATCATGACAAAAAGTAAAATAAGAAGAAAAAATAAAAAAAAGAGATAAGAGAGAGAGTCTCTTCTTCTTTTTGGTAACGACCCCTTCTCCTTCAATCAAAGACAACACTGTAACATTTCTACTTTTTTCTGGCAATATATCGTTTTTCATCTTCGTGTGTCATGAATTTTCAGATTAAAGGACTTTGTTTCTTTTACTTGTGAGGGAACAAAACGACGACAAACAACATAATCTCCGAAAAAATACACTACGCCGGAAATTTATGGGGGGGGGGGGGGGGCACTTGCCCACCGGGCCCCCTCCGTAGCTCCGCCTCTGCAAACCGTCCCGCTATGCTAACGTCTAACTCAAAACTACATCCGCTAACCGTCCCGCAGCGGAGCACGGGCAGACCAACTTGTTGTTGTCGTATATATCTAAAAAAAACTTTCAAAGAGCTAGCAATAAATGAATAGCGAGTTTCAATTATTATTAGTATTATTTTAAAACTATACAATCACTGGGAACTCCGTTTGCAACCGGTTTATGCCCGACCGACCCGACGGGTGTCTCTCTCTTTAACCGATCATCTCTCTTTAACATATTGATTTTGTTGTGGGATTGTTGAGGTTTCGTTGTTGAATCTTGAACAATATGAACAGCCGCGCTACTGATAATTAAGGTGACTATCACTTTCCAATTTTGCCTTTTATTTTAATAGGTGTTTCAGATTTATATAAATAGAATAGGGGTTTAGGGTTCTTTGGATTTGGTTATTGCACTATGTAATTGAATGTGTGTTATGGGGTCAATTAGGGTTGTTTTCATTTTGTTTACTGTGTTGTCTTTAATCAGCTATGTTTAGTTTTGAAAGGTTACCATTACTTTTGCCGCAATTTGTTCTCTTTGGTTTACATTTTTCAAATTTTTTATTGATTTCTTTTATGGGTTTTGTTGCTTTGTTAGGGAATTAATTATGGGATTTTGATGTCATGGTTCTTGATGGATTCGATTATATGAATCCTCTTTTTGGCGGCATTTTGTTGCTGAATATTACACGTGATAAATAGAAATGTTGATAATGGCAGGCAGGCTATGAAGAGTCTCAACGGCTTTCATGAAGATGAGACCATCCGTATCTTGGCGGGGCGACCCATTATGGTCGCAGCCATGGCGGACGTGTCCTCTTCAATATACGATGATTCATGATGCTTACCGCATCCTTTGGTGATTCTGTGGTAATGGTTGCGGTAACGGCTAATTTCTTTATGCGTGGGTGGCTATTTTGCATTCCTCGGAACAGATTATCGTCGGGTTTTTGTTTAAGCCTATTTTTGGGCATATATTTCATAATCTCATTTCTTTCCAGCTTATTATTATTATTATTCGGCTTATGAAAATCATAAGCACATACGTAAGATAATAAGCCGAAAAACCGAGCTTATAAAGTATCAGCCGAAACAAATAAGCTCATAAGCCCAATAAACATTCCCTAATTTTTAATATGTCGGGTTTTTGTTTAGGCTTATTTTTTGGCGTACAAGCTTATCTGTTTCAGTTTATATTTCATAAGCTCATTTTTTCTGTCTTATTAGTATTATTCAGCTTATGAAAGTCATAAGCTACTTAAGATAATAAGCTGATAAACTGAGCTTATGAAATATAAGCCGAAACAAATAAGCTCATAAGCCCAAAAATAAGCTTTAACATCTGAGCCATTATACGATTACTGTTTCGTGTGCATTTTTCTTTTGAAAATATAATAGGTCACGAGATCATTAAGGGTGAAAGCGACCCGTATCTTGGCGGGGCATCACGAACTCGCGTTTGCAGCCATGGCGGGTCGGATACCCCTTTCTCCAGTTCCACACTCGAAAATCTTAGTTAAACGGTTTCTTAGAGCTTATACACAATCTTTGGACAACGCCTTAAGCGTATGCTTATGTTTTGCTTTGCTGATGGAGAAGCACGTGAGATCCGGTATCTAAACGCGGTATGTCTTTGTGGTTTGGGGTATGTGTTTTTGGTGGATGAGTGTGTTAGTAGATGGTGAATTTGCAGCTATTGTACTTCTCCCCCTTATGCGTGTGTTTACAAAGCTCAGCCGAGTTACCTCATGCCATAAGCTGTTGTGTTCATTTTACGATTTCTTTAGTTGTAATCTATTTCATCAGCTTTCGTGTTTCGGTTAAAGCTGAGATTGTCCGCAGCTTGGCGTGGCAACCTATTAGGTTTGCCCTATCTGAGCCTCATCAAAGTCTCCGGTTTCACATTCGTAAATCCGAGTTAAACGTTTTCTTGGAGCTTATATACAATATAAATGAGGTATGTTTAGATCAGTTGTCTATAATTCCTTGCTGGTTGGACCAGGTCACTACACAAACACGGAAAATACATGTATCAGATGTATATACCAGCTCACCATATAAATGAGGTATGTTTAGATCATTTGTCATAAAACAGATTTGTCTTTGTGATTACTCTATCATTACACTCCTGTTTTCTTCACTGTTTTCAAAAATGTCGACATCAAGCATAAAGCTCTCATGTGTTCTGATGCTTTAACGTAAAGTTTCATTCTCTTTTTAGCTTCTTCTCTATTTTATTCATAGCTAACAAGAAGTGTTATTTTTTCGACCCCTGTCAAGTTTCTCATAAAAGGGTTCAATAAAATTATCGATTCCATCCCTAATTATTTCATATTTTGTATGCAGTTCGTCTCTAAACCAGAAATATTACAAACCATCGTTTGCTGGCTTTGTGGATGTCGATCTAGCAGAAAAGAAGCTTTCGGTTACGAGCTTGATTGATCACTCTGTTGTAGAAAGCCGCGTGTTTAATATCAGCAGGTTCACACAAACAACCATTTTTTCCACCGCTCACCTTTTATGGCTTATTTTGAAACTTTTCGGCTTATATAAGTTTGTTATGTCATAAGCTTATATAAGCCGCAAAGTTTCAAAATAAGCTACAAAAAGCGAGCTCATGAAACATAAGCTTAAAACCAAATAAGCCATAAGGCAGCTATATAAGCTGAAACAAACATCCCTGTCATAAATCTGCTTATTTTCTTCAAGTCTAACGTGTCCTCCTCTCGAGTCCTTTCCCCCCAAATTTTATCACTCAAATAATTTAATAACAAAATTGTGTAAGTATGCTAGAGGATCAAGTAGAACGGTATCTCGGTAACTATGTTCGTCGCCTCAGTAAAGAATCTCTCAAAATCAGCGTTGGCAAGGTTTTTTAACTTTACTACTGTATCTTTTGATCAATTTACCGTTTAGTTTCTGTATTTATGATTCGGTTAGTGTTATAAGTTTACGACTTTGTTTTTGTATTTAAATGCGACGTTAGTTTGCGCTGCAGTTGATTAGGATTATTGAATTGCTTTTAGTTAAGAGAGACGTATTTAAGTGGTAACATATGTGTGATGTGAATGCTCAGACATGCTGAGAGTGAGTGAACGATGGGAGTTTTACATGAAGTCTCATTAACTCTGTCCTAGGATAACAGGTCCTGTTATGAATGATTATTTGATAGTTATCAGCAATGTTATTATTTTCTGAGATTTATTTGACCATTAGGGCTTGGGTTTACAAGTAAAATGCGTACAATGTTACTGAATAGTAGTTGGATAGGATTAGTGAATCGGTTTTAGTTTGTCCAGATGGTCACCGACTTGCATTTTAAGTAAGGAGCGGTCGTTTTGGTAGAGGATGTAGTAGGGTAGTGATAACTGACATGATACGAGTGCGTGCTATTTGTATCAACTTGAAGAAGAGGACAAAAGGTTGCTATAAGCCTATAAGGATTTTAAGACTAATTAGTCCGCATTAGCAAATAGTAGTGTTGAAATGGATAGAGTTGTCGTTTACCTGGCTTTTTGGTGATTTGTGCATCAGTAATTACATCAATGACCTTAGACGTGTGAAATAAATGTGTTGTAGCCTGTTCGTAGTTCATGAGGTGGTGGTACATTGGAGTTATGTGTTAACTTTAGTTTATGTTTGTGGTGTACATATTGTTATTAATGTCAGTTACAAGCTTATATATGGTGTAGATCTTTGTATCTGAAGTTAGTTGATATTTGTGTTTGTAACAGGCAATGTAGAATTAACAAATATGCAACTGAAGCCAGAGGCGTTTAATGCGCTAAAGTTGCCAATAAACGTCAAGGCAGGATTTCTTGGATCGGTGAAGCTCAATGTGGGTTGATTAGTACTCTACTAATCTCATACAAAATTTCAGCTGCCATATTTGTGCCATCTATATTAATTATATTACAACTTCATTTTGCTCTTGCCTTTCTGCATTATTGTCTTTGAAAGGCCTCCATATGAATGGACCCTCTAAACATTTCCTTCCAAACTAATGCGTATATCAGCTCTTCCCCTAGAATATATCACTTTGATATAGAAATTTTTATCTGTATGCTACTGTCTTTTAAGATTTAAGTTTCTTAATATTTCAGGTTCTTTGGAGTAGAATTGGTCAGGACATAGAGATGAAGATGCTGGAGAGCAGGCAGATCTTGACCACATAAATCAGGAAGTGAAGTGTTACATTCACATTTTCCCTTTGTATTGTTATCGAGCGATGGAGATGCTGGGGAGTAGGCAGATCTTGACCACATAAATCAGGAAGTGAAGTGTTACATTCACATTTTCCCTTTGTATTGTTATCGAGCTTTTAATCTTGCTGTTTGTATTTCTGGAACTTTGATCTTGCTGTTTGTATTTCTGGAACTTTGATCGAGATTTTTTATCTGCATCATCACAATTCTAAATAATAGTTTCAAGAACTTTTTCAGTTTATATTTTGTGCTTCAGGTTATCCATCATGCATGACAACACATTTCACTTAACTGCAGGGCTTAAAAAAAGTTCTGTTAGTATACGTTTGCGAGATGTGTATCAGCTGAAGCAATTGCCGAATAATACTGCAAGCTAAAAGTGAGGATGAGAAACGTTCTATACGTCCCGCAGCGAAGTGCGGGCTCCCATACTCGTCTCGTTATTAGTATATATATCCTATAGAGCGTTTCTTTTCTTTGTCGTTTTCTTTTCCGAACTAAATACTCGCCTTTGGGCTGCACGTTTTATTTTCGGCCCATTTAGATTCTTGGGCTGCTTTGTTCATTTTTTTAACACAAGTAAACAAATCTTTAGCCAACTATATCGTGAAGAATTACACACCAAATTAATTCATATATGGCGACACAGTCGAATGATTATACAAACTACGAAAGTTTTGTAGACATCGAGTTCATATAAATTTTCATGTTGCATGACCACACTTAAATGGTAATATGTCGACCGGAACCGGTTTAACCGGCCGAGTCGAACAAGGTTTCAAAACATTGCAAAAAACAATTTACCTACACATCTTCACAACAAATTAGCCACCGCCGTAACGCGCGGGCTTCTTTCCATCTCGTTAAACCTATGTAACAATAACTGAATAACGAGTTCTAGAAGCCACACATGACTAAAGAAACTTTCGTGAAAAGAAGAAAAGAAATATGAAAGTCATGTATCGACCTACACCAAAGCCAAGATGCAATGGCATATTGGCATGCATCATGATAAAATATAAATATTGTGTTATACCTTTTTCTTTTTATCAATTGTTATGTTATACTCGTACTTGATACCATGTTTTATATATAATCGGTCATTCCAAATGATGCAAGCACAAGTTTATATGACATTTCCTTTTACTTTATATATATAGTCCTCTGTATGAGGACACATGACAAAATTGCACAAGTTTATATGACATTTCCTTTTACTTTTTCATCTGTATGATGACACATGACAAAATTGTATTGAAGATAGATATAGTTTAAGTCTGATTATAGGGTTTGATCCATTAGAGTTTCATTATGAATTTGCCTCTATATAGTTCGTATGAATAAAACTGATCACCTACGGGGTTTTATCAATCTAACATGATATCAGAGGACGTTTAAGACCTAGGTGACCCCTTCTCTATGCCACCCGTCAAGCCTTTACCCATGCCATTATTCCTTTTCTTAAAAAATTGCAAATTTTCGGTCAAAACCATGATTACTGTTTTGGCCATAACTTTCAAACCGTTTGGAGTTAACTGACGTGGTTAGCGTCATTCTCTTCGTTTTTAATTCTACACAAAACCCAACTTGAATCACCTCCGTTGGACGCTGGAAGATGACTGCCGCAAAAAAAACTACGTTTTGCTTTGGTTTCTTTGGTTTTGCTTTTGCTGTTGCTGCATGGTGAAGCTTAATCTCCGCTTGCTGTCGGATTTATTCATTAAAAATATGTTATTTGCTTTTGCTACTGCTTTTATTTGGTTTTACTGATGCTTGAAGAGTTGTTTTCCCTTGATGCTGAATTTATTCATCAACAAATTATGCTTTTATTGCGTTAATGTTTTTTTTAGTTTATTACTTTGGTCTGAGCTTTCACGATCTCGCCGCTCGGACTGCGAGGGATATTAGACGATAGATATGGCCAAAACCCATTTATTGGGTAAAGTTCATTTAGGTTTCATTATGTATTTGAATCTATATATATCATATCAAATAAAACGTATCACTTAGTGGGTTTTATCAATCTAACAAATTGACGAATAAGATATAAGTACACATGTTATATGTTTGTGCAAGTAAAAACGATGATTATGCATATTAAGTAGAAGGATAACACACTTTTTTTAACGGTAAATTACATTAAAAAAAACTATCAAGTTGCTAGAAGAAACAAACGCCCAAACGGCTTTAAAGAAAAACGCTGAAAAATATCTCACACAACAATAAACTTACAACCTCACTATACCTAACAAACCGGAAAACCTTTTACCAAAAAAAAAACCTAACAAAATAGCTTAACCCTAAAAGAGAACCAAAGTAGCACACGGTAAACATTGGTAGTCGTGTCTTTTGTAATGAGCTAAGCCCGAGTTAGCATTTATTAGGGCTTGTATACTATATATGTAGCCCATTCTCATTGTTAATGAACATACGACTTTACCATTCTTACATGGTATCAGACGATCGAGGTTCTTAACCCTTACAAACCCTAATTTTTTTCCTTCGTTAGTTTTCTTTTTAAAACCCATCGACTTCCCCTTAGTCGAGTGTTATTATAGTGAAAAAACGTTACCACAGGCATTCTTCTGTTTGTTGATGCTACTTCGTTTACTTGGTGCTGCTTATTGTGGTCTATAGTTGCCATGTTTTTTATATATTTGTGTTGCTACTGTTCTTTGTTCACTGATTTAAACTCTACTGCTAGTTATTCTCTTCTTTGGTTCGACGGTTATTTGGTATTTGGTATTTATTAGCTGCTATACAAACCCTTCGACTTTGGTTCGATCATCTAAACCTTAACCATAATCCTAACATCAAAACCTTCATTGTTCGACCAATACTTCCAGTATGACACCACAACAAATGATGGATTTAATACAACATCAAACAAGCTCTTTTAGCAAAATTTGGATGTAATGTCAATGTTAGTATGGGACATCTGAATACACAAAGTGGGAATATACATGTTGCACAACTTGTGCCTCTTCATACCACTACAAATGCACCAGCCTCTATCCTACCTGGGTTTTCTTCGGTTCAACCAGGTTATGTGGCCCAACAAGTTAATCCACTAGGTTATGTGGCCCAACAGTTTCATGCTTCAGTCTAACCAGCCAGGGTATGTGGTCCATTTGTGTGTTCACCAGCCCAATACACGCCGGCCCATCAGTTACATCAGCCCGCTCCATCTTAGCCGGGTCAACAGTTTTATCAACCAGGGCAGTTTGCGGGTCAACCGGGTTTGTTGGGTCAGACGGGTCTATCTAGTCAACCGGGTCAGCATGGTCAACCGGGTCAAACTGTGGGACAGGGGACTATTTTACTAAATGCTTTCAATGTTATGACACTTCAGGATCCTACTCTGAGCAATTGGAATATTGATACAGGTGTGAGTTCTCACCTTAATGATTCCGTTACTAGTCTTAGTGATGTTTTAAATATGTGTTTATATCCATCTGTCTTGGTTGGAGATGGTTATACTATACCCGTCACCAATTCTGGACATAGTATTTTGCCAACACCTCATAGACCCCGTCACCTTAATTATGTCCTTATTACTCCTAATATTATCAAGAATTTAAAATCTGTACGTCAGTTTGTTTGTGATAATAATTGTACTGTTGAATTTGATGCACTTGGTTTTTCTGTTAAGGATTTTATGACCCGTCAGGTTCTTCCCCTGTGTAATAGCACTAGAGATCTTTACCCGGTCACGAAACCTTCTATTATACCTCATGCTTTTCTCACCAGTCAGTATACGTGGCACCAATGCCTTGGACATCCAGGGAGTGAGGTGTTACGTCGTATTCTTTCTAGTAATTCAATTTCATGCGCTAAAGAGAAACCTCCCGTTCTTTGCAATGTTTGGCAAACACGTGAGGTTTCCGTTTGTTAGTTCTAATATGTTGGTCAAGTCTTGTTTTGATGTTGTTCACTCGGATTTATGGACTTCCCTAATTCCTAGTCCTTCTAGTTTTAAATACTATGTTTTGTTCTTGGATCATTATTCGCAGTTTGTTTGGGTTTATCCGTTAGTCAACAAATCTGATGTTTTTTTTTCAAAATTTGTGTTGTTTTGTAATTTTGTTCACACTCAATTTAAGTGTGAGATAAAGTCTTTTCAGTGTGACCATGATGGTGAATTTGACAATCATGCCTTCCATAAGTTATTTGCTGATACCGGGATTCAGTTTCGTTTTTCTTGTCCAACTACCACCTCATTTCAAAATGAAATCCTAAAAATTCCCCATCAACAACTTTATTCACACGTGTTAGTTCACTCATTGACCCCTAATTATTGGTTGAAGCACTTAACATGACCAATATCTTATTTAATAATTTACCTCACGCCATTCACATAATACTTTTTTACCTGTCTTCTTGGCACCCACACCTATTTCTAGATTATTTACGTACTTTTGACTCTGTGTTACTCCTCACCATATCACCACTCAAAACTTGAACACGCAACACCTCTTATTTTTTAAGACATGCCACCTTTCCACTGAAATACCGTTACTTTACCATCAACGACAAATAAAATTTTATCATTTCTTGACATGTTCATTGATAACAGTATTCACCACTTTTAGCCGCTGACACCTACCTCACCGCCCTTATATGATTTTTGGATGAGTAAAATAATCTTATTTCTACTATCATTCGCTCCTCACCCGCAACAAATACCAATGATCCTCAAATATCTCCTACTGCAACTAATCTCACACCACACCAAACACCTTTATATGGTACTCCGGTCCACCAATCCCCAACTCATACATCCCTCAATCCAGGCCCAATATTGGCCCAATACACCAATCCAACCCAAACAAGCCCTTTACCCCAACAGCCCACTTCGCTACAATCAAACAACCCACTTCATGCGCACAGTCCATAACTAAACAGCCCACAACCAAACAACCCACAACTAAATAGCCCAGTTGAAATAATTAACCCATATGTGAACCCGAACCCGATATCTATTAATCCCATGGTCACACGTTTTCGTGTCGGGTCTAATCGTCCTCCTGAGCGTCTTAATCTTCATTTGTCTACTATTTCACCATTACCTAAGTAGTATACCGCTGCGTTTAATGATCCAAATTGGCAAAATGTTATGAATGATGAATATAATGCACTTATTAAAATAACACTTGGACTTTTGTGCCTCAACCTACGAATGCTAATATCGTTCGTTGTATGTGGCTGTTTCTTCATAAGTATTTGGCTGATGACACTCTTAGTCGCTACAAGGCTCGTCTTGTGGCAAATGGTAGTATGCAGTTAGAGGGTATTGATGTCGATGAGACATTTAGTCCGGTTGTCAAACTGGGCACTATTCGGACTGTCCTTAGTTTAGCTACTTCTCGGCATTGGCGTGTTTATCACCTCGATGTCAAGAATGCTTTCTTACATGATGTTTATTTGAGACTGTTTATATATATCAGCCTCCAGGGTTTTGGGATTGTGTGCATCCTGATTATGTTTGTTTGTTATAGAGGTATCTCTATAGGATCAAGCAGGCTCTTAGAGTGTGGTTTTAGCGTTTTGCTACTTATATTACTCGTGTTGGATTTGCTCATAGTCGTTGTGACTCCTCATTATTTATCTACAGACAAAGGACTGACATTGCTTTTTTATTATTGTATGTTGATGATATTGTTCTCACTGCTTCCTCTGAGATTTTGTTACAACAGATTATTACCTCTTTACATCAGGAGTTTTCTATGACAAATCTGGATTCTCTTAATTATTTTCTGGGTATTTCTGTTACGCGCGACTCTTTAGGGATGTTCTTATCTCAGCGTAAGTATGCTACTGAGATTCTTAAGCGGGCTTATATGCTTAATTATAACTCTAGTAGGACTCTGATTAACACTGAGTCCAAACCGGGTGATGATGGTGATTCGATTTCTGATCCGACATTATATCGAAGTTATGCAGGATCTCTACAATATCTTACTTTTACTCGCCCTGATATATCTTATGCAATACAACAGATTTGTCTTTATATGCATGATCCACGGGAGCCTCATTTCTCGGCTCTTAAGAGGGTTTTGCGGTATGTTCGTGGTACTTTGGGTTATGAGTTGCAGATATTTTCATCCTTTACTACATCGTTGGTTGCTTATTCAGATGTGAATTGGGCTGGTTGTCCTATTACTCACAGATCGACTTCAGGATACTGTGTATTTCTTGGCAATAACTTACTCTCTTGGTCTTCTAAGCGTCAACCGATGCTTTCTCATTCTAGTTCTAAGACAGAGTATTGTGGTGTTGCCAATGCTGTTGCTGAGACTTGTTGGTTGATGAATCTTCTATGTGAGTTGCATACTCCTTTTTCTTCAGCTACGCTTCTTTATTGTGATAATGTTAGTGTTGTTTATTTATAATCTAATCCGGTCCAACATCAGCGTACGAAGCATATAGAGATTGATATTCACTTTGTTCGTGATTTGGTTGCTGCTGGTCAGGTTCGCGTTCTTCATGTTCTACCTCGTTATCAGTTTGCTGACATTTTCACTAAATGATTGCCTTCGGCTTGATTTGAGGAGTTTCGTACCAGTTTGAGCGTTTGGTGTCCTCCCGCTCTAACTGCGGGGGAGTGTTAGTCATGTCTTTTGTAATGGGCTAAGCCCGCCGAATTAGTATTTATTAGGGCTTGTATACTATATATGTACCCCATTCTCATTGTTAATGAACATACGACTTTACCATTCTCAAAAACATAAACCACTACTTGACAAACCAAAAATACCCGAAGGAGGATACCACACTATTCATGAAAAATGCAAAAGTGTATAGAATACTCGTCTATAAGCAACTACTATACTCGGACGCTATTATATCTTCATAAACACTCCATAACAAGTGGTATTTGAATTTTTCAAATCACAAGACACTCTAACATTGTCGTCATACATGTATTCTGATAAGTTAGTTGGTGCAACAAATTATAATTAAAGCTGTTATACCAGTCTTGAATTTTATTCACTGTGTTCTTATCTTTATGGACTAGCTTTCATATGTTGGCCTAAACAAAAGTAGTCATAGGTACGCACAACTCATATCTAACGAGGCTAATGACGGACATGTTGGATTGTGGTAGTCGAATTAGCACGAATACATTACGAATATATGAGCCTATTGGGGGCACACACGTTAATACACGGAGAATATGTTTTATACTTCACAATATATAAAAACCAAGGGACTAAAGCGAACTAAACCTGAACCACGAGGTTGCCAAATGTTGGCTGAATTAATTGGAAGGTTCTGAAGGGTGTTTGTTCGTC
>BQNB010100289.1:1894-24732 GCA_026074375.1 Tanacetum coccineum | reverse complement strand
CGTTTTTGGTTATTTTAGCTCGTTTTTAAAGGTAAAAGGTATGTGTAATTAAGCACATATCAGGGCCAAAAGTGTTTATTAACAAAGTCCCTTGGGTTCTTAAAGAAAAAGACCCAAGGGCGCAATGTTAAGTACGTGTGTGTTTAAAGGGAGGGCCGCAGGTTCGAGTCCCGGCCCCTCCTTTTTGGTTATTTATTTTTCCTTTTTTTTAAACTTATAAAACTATTAAAAATATGAAACTTTTAAAAAAGGCAAATTTTTTACAAAACTCAAACAAGCAGAAAAATTAAGCAAAATAGGGGGCAGATTACACTAAAGTTTAACTAAGGACAAAAAGTGCTTAACTGCTAGGCTAGTTAAGGGGCAAAATAAGCTAAGCAACAAAGTAATAAACAAAACAGATGAGTATCTAAACTAAATAAGCCTAAAGCAAACAAAATTAAGCACAATGGAATAAGCAAACAAGCAAGAAAAATAAGCAAATCAAGGGCAGACTACTCTACTTTTTGCACTAGGTCCTAAGGCTCTAATCTGCTAAGGCTATTAGGGGCAATGTAAACTAAGGAAAGCATAAATAAGCTAAAGCAGATAGGACCCTAAACCTAATAAGCCAATATTAACAAAAATAAGCCAAATAAAACAGGCAGAAAAGCCAGAAAACTAAAATTAAGCTATGGGCCAAAGCTGCATACAAAGCAGGCCTAGGGACACACTTTGAGACTTATTTTTAAGCTGCTAATGGGATCCTAGGGGCTTAAGGCTTATAGAGCTTATATATCAGCTTATGGGCAAGCTAAAACTGCAAAGGTCCTAGGGATATAATCAAAAACAAGCAAATAAAAGAGGGATGAAAAGGTGCTGTTAGCACCAGGGGAGCTTTGACAAAGAAAAAGGGCTAAAAGCCAGCTTATAAATAAGCTGGCAAATAAGCTCACAACAGCAAATCAAACTAAAATAGATTAAGTTAAGCTCCTAGAGAGCTTGTATGCAAAAAGATTAGAAGCTAACAACAAGTATAACCATCTGATAATGGGGCTTTAAAAAGACAGTTTTGACATATGAAAAAGACTTTGAAAGATTAAAAACAATGCAAGTAAAACCAAAAGGACTAACACCACTCTATTTTGACACTAAAATGGGTATACAAACAAGTATCAAAAACAGTCTTAAAGATCCTAATCTAACAATCACCTTGAAACTGTTTTGGTCCAACAGTTTCAAGGATCTTTTAGAAGAGACTTGAAAACAAGATTTAGGACTTAAAGCTTTTAAAAACAGGTGTCAAATGACTCAATGATGCTTGACAAAGATGACCAAATCACCCAATGGGTCTTTAACCCAATTTGACCCGTTTTAAAAGGTTAACCCAAACACACCCTTAAGGGTTTAGAAAACTTGGCAGACTTTAAAATGAGCTTACAAAAAGGCTTTTAAGAACTTAGAAGCTTATAAATAAGCTTAACAAACAGGTATTTAAAGACAAAAATATTAAATGACAAGATATGTAGATGAAAACAGTAATTTGCAATAATTTTAAAAACAAGAATTTAAATGACAAGGAAAGTAAATGACTGAAATTTTAAAAGACAGTTAAATTAAAAAGACATATATTAAAATGGTACAAACTTTGTTACAAGCTTTTGCCTTGATACAAAAATTCGACACACAATTAAACCTAACTATTACATTGTATTTATACTGAAAACCCTAAGTCTTGAGTGTGTTTCTTTGCAGGGATACTTCAAGAGTGTTTTTGTTGTGTGAGAAGATACATGAATCAATCTTGGCCCTTGGTTTATCTTGGTGCCCACTCTGATGAATATCAGCCCTTGATCTTTTGTTCCATTCTATATCCAATGAGCATTTGTGGGATTGCCAACGTGTGAAAAGCCCATGTGGGTGTGGGGGAAAGGGATGGTGAAAAGTTTGGACTGGGGTGTACAGTAGACGAGGTGAAAGTGAAGGGTGCAAGGTTTTGGTAGGAAATGGTGAGAAGATATACAGTGTTTTAACTTCCAGGGGTGAGTTTGGACAATAGGCAAGAATTACCCTCCAACTTATACGATATGATTACATAAAAGGTCCTTGTAGGGATAAAGTTTAAAGGGATTTGGCAGATTTAGTCCCTCATTGTATATGTGTTTATTACAATGTTAGTCCATGTGGTGTGGTGAAAGTTTTGGCAACTTGGCAACATTTAACCCTAAACGTGTATATGGTAATCACACGCATGGTCCTTGTGCTTAACAAATTTAGGGGTTAAATGGGCTTTTAATATGAATTTGGGCCAAACAAGTTTTCAAAAAGGATTGGGCCGTTTGGTGTTTACTAAGGGTATTTTGGATTTTCATATGAAATGGGCTTTTATATCTTCTATATAATATACCAATGGGCTTATCCGGCCCATTAGATAGGTTCGGGTGGGCCCAATAAGTATTCTTCAGTGTCGGCTTTGGTTTTGACTTTGACTTTTCGGAGTTGACCATTTGGTTGACTTTTGTTGACTTTGGCTTTGATTTGACTTTGTCTTTTCCACGCATTTTCATTCTGTGCTCGGTTTTGTTGTTTTTGGCTTTGTTTTTCGTCCTTTTGTCGGATATCCGTTTCCTACACAATATAGATGAAAACATACAAATACAAAGTATTTTTAGGTACGTTTTTGGTCATTTAAGTCCGGTTTTAGTGGAAAAGGGTATGTGTAATTAAGCACATACCAGAAGGTTAAAGCCGAGCATCAAAAACCGTCTGGATTGTTGCAACAACTTGAGATTCTAGTTTGGAAGTGGGAAAGGATTACTATGGATTTTGTGAATGGACTGCTAAGAACACCGAGTAGGTATGATACGATTTGGGTTATTGTTGATCGACTGACCAAATCAGCTCATTTCCTATAAATGAAGAAAACGGATAGCATGGAGAAGCTCACGTAACTGTATTTGAAGGAAGTTGTGTGTAGGCATGGTGTTCCTGTTTCGATCATTTCGGATCGAGATAGCCATTTTATGTTGAGATTCTAAAAATCACTTCAGATAGCATTGGGGATGAATTTGGATATAAGTAACGCTTACCACCCTCAAACGGATGGTCAAAGCGAAAGGACTATACAAACTCTTTATGGAAACCGTAGAGGGGGGGGGGGGGTGAATACGTTTTCCTTAAAAAAAACTTTAAATCTCTTGTATCAATTACCTGATCAAGTTTGACTTAATATAAGAAGAGTCGACAACATGTTTACATTAGCCAACACATATTCTAACAATATAACCGTACTCATAATATTTAGCACAAAGATCTACACAACCTTAACTAACAAGATATACACAACCATTCACACAATCATGAGCACAATGCAAGTATAAAAGTAAAGCGGTAAATAAAGAAATAAGTAAAGCGAAAAGTAAAAGAAAATACAAACTGACACGGTGATTTATAGTAGTTCGGTCATGAAGCTCCTCTTCGCCCTACTCCACTCCCTGAGTATCCAACTCGAGAGTTACTTCACTAATCAACAAGCTCCCTTTCGGCGGAGAAAACCTTATACCAAAGCTTACATTATTTTCCAACATTAAGCTAGATGTCGAGTCCTTCTTCGGGTACAACCAAACCCGTTATGTTTTGTGGCCCAACATAACAAACCTTGTATTTTATGGCCTAAACACATAAACCGTGTCGCTTACATTATTTTCCGACACTAAGCAAGATGTCGAGTCCTAATCTTAGCTAAAACCAATCTACCACTTTACCAAAGTATTTTAAGGCCTAAAATACTAACCAACCCACAATCAATCCGTCCAAATATATACATCATTTGGATCTACACACTACTAAAGATTGAAAGACATGGACTCGATCTATATGTAACAAATGTTACAAATGGACTAACTAGACTAGGGGTGAGCATACCGGACCAGACCGGAAGACCGGACGATGGGACCAGACCGAAGGTATTTCAGTCTGGTCCGCGGTCTGGTATTTTGGACCATTTCGGTCCTCGGTCCGGTCCGGTCTTGGCCTGTCCGGTCCGGTCTTGGACATATGCTCACCCCTAAACTAGACTACATAACTTCGGATCTTAAAGATGACCGAAGTTCTTCTCTTGCACTTGAGGAGGAAAGAGTAGAAGATTGGATCACATTTAAACAAGATTAAACAAGTTAAATGATCAAAGATTTATAGTGGTTTAGTAAGATCTAGAGAGAGAAAGAATTGAGAGAAATTCGTGCAAAAAAGAGTTTTGAAAGTAGTTGGAGGTGAGCCACTATTTATTGGGGCTAAAAAACTATCTGTCAGGATACGACGGTCCCAGATATATAAGGGGCAGCCGGATAATTAAGGGGGCCGCCAACCGAAGTAAGGGACCACCCCGACAGACGCTCCTGTTTTTGTCTTTTTGTAGTGACAAACTTGTCTAGTGAAAGTGACATTTATTTTAGGGGGGAAATGACCAGATTTTGAAATTCAAAATAATTACCAAATAAAACATTTCTTTTTAATTCAAAAATAATTTGTCTAAATAATTTTTGAGAAATAGTTTTGTTATATTTATAAAAATATAAAGTTTAAGATAAAAACTTATTTCTTTGACATCCTACAAGTTTAATATTATTTGTACATACCTTATGTGATTTACGTCGAGTGCAAACAAATATCTGTTTTGATGTAGACTTGAGACGTCGAGAGATGTATATGCAAGTATGCATTGATAATTTGTGATTACGAGTAACTTGCGCACTTTACGTTACGTATTACAAGTTACATGTTTTTCATCACCAAAACATAAGAAGATCGTATAGATTAAATATCGTAATATTTGCACTAACACGCTTGAACTGTGTGATCGACTTTGTAAGTAGTTGGGATCGCCATCTGCCATTGTTCGAGTTCTCATATAAAAATAGCTATCACGCGAGCATTAAGGCTGCACCATATGAGGCTTTGTACGGACAGAAATGTAGATCACATGTATGCTGGAGTGCGGTTGGGGATAACCAACTCACCGGTCCAGAATTGACCCGTGATACGACTGAGAAGATTGTCTAAATTAAGAACCGTTTGTTGACTGTCCGTAGCCGCCAGAAAAGCTACGCAGATAGAAGAACTAAGCCGTTGGAATTTGAAGTCAGTGATATGGTACTGCTCAAGGTATCGCCATGGAAGGGCGCTATGCGTTTTGGAAAGTGCGAAAAGTTAAGTCCACGTTACATTGGGCCATTCAAGATTCTAGCTAGAGTTGGCCCTGTAGCTTATACATTGGAGTTACCTGAAGAGTTGAAAGGGATTCATAGTACTTTTCATGTTTCGAATCTTAAGAAATGTCTAGCGAAAGGCGACATTGTTGTTCTGATGGATGAGATTCAACTTGATGATAAGTTGCATATGATTGAAGAGCCAGTGGAAGTTGTTGATAGAGAGGTCAAGTGACTTAAACAAAGTAGGATACCTATCGTTAATGTTTGATGGAATTCGCAAAGAAGTCCAGAATTTATAGTCGTCTATGCTATCTAAGGTTTGATGAAAATTTTCATTTATAGGATAATTTCAAGCCGTGATTGCATTTTTATTTGTTTTAGCGTCTAAGAAAGTCAAAAAAAATTATATTGTTACTCCGAGAGCGTGATTATGTTATTTTTATATTTTATGGCGTTTCCCTGAGTTTTTGTAAAAACCGTGTTTGAAGGTCGTGTTTTACATGATTTAACGTTTTAAAGTAAAGTTAGTGGTACGGATTTAAAATATTTACTAATTTAGTGTGACCCGAGTCTTTGGCCGATTTTATTAATGTCATAAATGCTTTGTACTAGTTTTAAAAGGACTTAAGGATGGAAGGACTAAAATTGCCAAAGTACCAAAGTTGTTTTCTATAAATAGGACCTCACACACACTTATAACTCTTTACAAAATTTTCTTTTTTTCCTCCCTTCTTTCTCTTGTTCGAACTGGCCACCCAAACACCACCACTTTTCGGTCATTTTTCCGACATGCAATTAAATCCGTTTACATATTATTAATCTTTGTTTCAAGAGCTACAAATCCCACTATTAAAATCCTACATGCAACAAGATTTGGAGAAGTTAGATTTTTGGTGTGTTCTTGAACTTTTCGTGTATAAAGGGGTGTTTAAAAGAGCTAGATTAGTGTTCTTAAAGATTGATTGTGTTGAAAAAGGTTTTGTTTCTTTGGGTTTGGTGTTTGTCCGATTTCAAAAGGCTAGGGGGAACCATAGTTGATTTTTCTTATAAGCATTGAGAGCTTCTAGTTATGTTTTTATGTTGATTAAATTGTTTATATTGCGTGTTATATGATTATTGCTAAAAATTCAAGTGCGAAAATTATTGAAAGCGTATTTGGTTATTGACCAAAGTTTGATGGTTTCATTTGCATTAGGGAAAAGTAAGAAATCCTCTCATCAACCCAAAGTTGAAGACACTAACCAAGAGAAACTATATCTTCTGCATATGGATTTGTGTGGCCCGATGCGTGTGGCTAGTATTAACGGGAAAAGGTATATCTTAGTAATAGTCGACGATTACTCAAGATTTACCTGGGTTAGATTTTTGAAGACAAAAGATGAAGTCATGCGGCCATCATCAAATGTATTAAAAACATACAAGTTCGTTTGAATGCCATAGTCTAAAATGTTCGAACAGATAATGGAACCGAATTTGTCAATCAGACACTTCGTGAATGGTATGAAAGTGTTGGCATCTCGCAATCAAACTTCTATAGCTCGCACTTCTCAGCAGAACGGTGTGGTCCAAAGGCGAAACCGGACTCTAGTAGAAGCTGCTCGTATAATGCTAATATTTTCTAAAGCTCTATTATTTCTCTGGGCCGATGTTATCAATACTGCTTATTATAGCCAAAACCGTTCTTTGATACGCCTTCGATACAACAAAACTCCATACGAGCTTATACAAGACAAGAAACCAGACTTATCATTCTTCCATGTCTTTGGTGCACTTTGTTATCCTACCAATGACCATGAGGATCTGGGTAAATTTGATGCAAAAGCAGACATTGGGATTTTTATTGGCTACGCACCAGCAAAGAAAGCGTTTAGAATCTACAACAGAAGCACCTGGATAATTACTGAAACAATTCATGTAATGTTCGATGAGCTTACAGCATTGGCTTCTAAACAATTCAGTTCAAGACCCAGGCTTCAATATATGACTCCTGATACATCCAGTACAGGACTCGTTCCAAACCCTGTTTCTCAACAACCTTGTATTCCACCAAACAGAGATGAATCGGATAGTTTGTTTCAACCAATGTTCGACGAATACTTTAATCCTCCAACAATTGATGTCTCTTTAGTTCAAGAAGTTGCTGCTCCAAGAGCTAAAGTATTAGCTGATTCTCTTGTGTCAACTTCTATTGACCAGGATGCTCCATCAATAAGTATTCCCTCATCATAAGAACAAGAACATTCTCTAATCATTTCTAAAGGTTTTGAAGAATCACAAAAAACACCAACATTTCATGATGATCCTCTTAATGAATCTCCTAATGAAGACTCGACTTCTCATGGATCATCATCTAATGTGAGACAACTCCACACTCTATTAAAACATATTGGTAGATGGACTAAGGATCATCCTATAGCAAACGTGATCGGTGATCCTTCTCGCTCTATATCTACTAGAAAGCAACTTGAAACTGATGTCATGTGGTATTATTTTGATGCATTCCTTACTTCAGTAGAACCAAATAATTTCAAACAAGCAATGACTGAACAGTCATGGATCAAGACAAAGCAAGAAGAAATTCATGAATTTGAAAGACTTGAAGTTTGGGAATTGGTGTCGTGTCCAGATAAAGTATTCTTAATCAAGCTAAAATGGATTTATAAGGTCAAGAAAGATGAATTTGGCGGGGTGCTAAAGAATAAGGCTAGACTCGTTGCTCAAGGATTCAGACAAGAAGAAGGAATCAATTTCAACGAATCATTTGCACTGGTTGCTAGAATAGAGGCCATTCGTATCTTCGTAGCAAATGCCGCTCACAAGAATATGACAATTTACCAAATGGACGTCAAAACGGCTTTCTTGAATGGCGAGCTCAAAGAAGATGTCTACGTTTCTCAACTAGAAGGATTTGTTGATCAGGACAACCCATCGCATGTGTACAAGCTCAAAAAGGCTCTTTACGGTCTAAAACAAGCACCACATGCATGGTATGATATGTTGTCAAGCTTCTTTATCTCTCAACAATTCTCCAAAGGTGCAGTTGATCTAATACTCTTCACACGGCATGCTAGAAACGACATATTACTGGTACAAATTTATGTTGATATAATATTTGCATCCACTAATACTGCCATGTGTGATGAATTTGCTAATCAGATGACCAATAAGTTCAAGATGTCAATGATGGGGCAAATGTCATTCTTTTTAGGATTACAAATTTCTCAAAGTCCCAGAGGCATCTTCATAAACCAATCTAAATATGCTTTTGAAATCGTTAAAAAATATGGTTTAAACTCTACTGATTCTGTCGACACACCCATGATTGAAAACAAAAAATTGGATGAAGATCTACAGCGGAAACAAGTCGATGCTACACTTTATCGTGGCATGATTGGATCCTTAATGTATCTTATAGCCAGTAGACCTGACCTTAACTATGCTGTCTGCTTATGTGCCCGGTATCAGGCTAAGCCTACCGAAAAGCACTTACAAGCGGTAAAACAGATCTTTTGATACCTTAACGGAACGATTAACATGGGTCTCTGGTACTCGAAGGATACCGATATGTCACCTACAACTTATGCAGATGCCGATCATGCGGGGTATCAGGACACTAGACGTAGTACATTGGGAAGCGCTCAGTTCTTAGGTGATAAACTTGTTAGCTGGTCGTCCAAGAAGCAAAAGAGCACTGCTGGTATGTGCTCAGTTACACATACCCTTTTCCATTAAAAACGGGCTTAAATGACTAAAAACGTACCAAAAATACATTGTATTTATATGTTTTGCATTTGCATTGTGCAGGAAACGGATATCACACAAAAGGACGAAAAACAAAGCCAAAAATGACAAAACCGAGCATGGAATGGAAAAAACAAAGTCAAATCGAAGCCAAAGTCAGTCAAAGTCAAAAAGTCAACAAGAAATTCAACCCCGACAAATTCAAAAGTTAACCAAATGAAGAAAATACAACGTGAGGGACTAAAATTGCCAAACCTCAAGTTGTATTACAAGAATAAAAAGACAAGGGCTGAACTTGCAAATTGGGTGTAGTATAACTTTAGGGGCCAGTTCTGCCAAGCCCCTAAAGTGGTATCATAAAGGGACAAATTTTGCAATTAGTATGTATAGGTTGAAGGGGTAATTTTGCCAAACCTTCAAACCTGTATTATCACAAGGACGAAATTTGCAGTGAAGATATATGAGATGAGGGGCCAAAGCTGCCAACTTACCCAAAACTATTTTTCCCGCCCAACAGAACCCAAGAACCAATCACGGGTTCTCTTCTCCCCTTTTACCCTTCAACCATGAAAAATTTAGAGGATAAACAATCACCCTCACCTCTACTATCACCACATCCCCATATATACTTGACATGTTGGCAATCCCACACATATTCACAAAATCCAACGACTCCCATTAACTTAAAGAAGCACAAATGTTAATAGAGGGCCAAGATTGAAGCTTTGATTACTCTCACACAAGAAGCACACCTAAGTTTGCTCTCACAAAGAAAGCACAGCTGGAAGACCCAACGAGGAAGTACTTTAGTATAAATAGGGCCGTTGTAACCAAAAAAAAAAGAGGAGAGAATCTAGTTCTTAGTAAAAATTTCAGCTTATTTTTATTTTATTCTTCCAAGTCTTGTAACTTTAATTTTTGTCTTAATGCAAATTTGGAGTTTTTAAGTTATTCTTGAATCTTTGTATATCCTTTGTTAAAAGCATTACTTAATATGTTTTAAGTTCTTATATAATCATATAAGTCATTTGTTTTAACTCAAATACTAAAAATTTAAGTAAAGTCACAAAAAAAATTCACACTCAAATATACCACAGCTTATGGATGATAAGCCAGTTTTGGATGGGCTTATGGACACTACTAGCTTGTTTTTGACAAGCTAGAGCTTGTAGATTAGCTTGTAAAAGCTTGAGTAGCCCTGTTTAAGAAAGGGTGTTGTAAGTCTCTCTTTCTCGTCTTTTTCTTATTTACTATAGATCTGCTTACTAGTACTTATTCATTGTTTGTGTTGATGCTTTGTTAATATGTTTAGTGCTTATCCTGCTTAGACTTTAGGTTGAAAATGATTTGTGCAAATTTCTTAGTTAGTACTGGTAGTATGTTTAGTTAATACTGTTGGATTGATTTAGCTTATTTAAGTGCTTATTATTGATTGAAATCTGCGTATAAGTGTCTTATTTTGTTATTTGATAATCTGTTTTTAACAATTTAGGATCAAATCAACTTGAAATATAAAAAAAAGAATGACTTTTGAAAACTTTAAGGGGTGTTTAGAACAAGCAGTACTAACCCATAGTTAGTACTGCTAGTTCTCTTTTGGGATTTTCAACTAACAGTACTAACTCCAGGTTAGTACTGGTAGATAATATTGTTAGTACTGTTAGTTCATTTTCACTTATTAGCTTATTGTTTCTGCTTATTTAAGATTTGCTTAGCATTTTATAGTAGATTAAGCCCACTTTTGTTACTGTCTTTAGTAGAGCTTATTTAAGTTTATTCGCCTTTTCAAAGTAATTTTAAGAGTTTATCAGTTTTTAGTTTTTTAGCTTATTTGTCATTCTAGTTTATTCTAGTTGCTTATTCTTATGCCTGAGTGCTTATTAGGGATAGTTAAATATCTGTTTTAGCTTATTTGCTTATTTCTTATTTCATTGTGTTTTATTAAAGCTAGCAGTACTAACTCTAAGTTAGTACTGCTGAGTTTCTCTTGCTTAATTTAGCTTAATTGCTTGCTGAATTTGCTTATTTAGGGTTAGTTTAGCTTATTAGGTTTGTCTAGGCCTGTTCTAGCTTATTTGGTTTTGTCTTAAGCTTATTTGAGCTTATTTGCGTCTTAGTATAAAAAATTTAAGTGTTTTTACCATTTCTAGCTTTTATGCCTGTTCTAGCTTATTTACCTTGCTTATCTTTGTTTGCATTTGCTTATTAGGTTTAGTGCCCAACTTGTCTGTTCCATTTTCCATTAGCTTATTTAAGCTCAAACTGCTTAAGCTCAAACTGCTTAACTGTTAAGCATTTTTATCACTTTAGGGTTTAATTTTTGATAATTTAGTTTTTTTAGCTCGCGTTTTTACATTCCCGTCTCATTTTAGGTTTAAATCTTTAATAGCTTTCGTTGTTAGGTTTTCCTTAATTGCTTGTGCATTTTAATTAGAAAAATCAATCAAATCATTATCCCATTCTAGCATCAATTATCAATTCGTCATTCGATTCTCAAATTGCACACCTTGTTGGGACCTAACGACCCGGGAATCATCCTTTCGGCTACATATATATTTTATTGTGTGAATTCTTAACCAGTCCTTGGCTAAGGGTATTTGGTTGATTGTTTGCTCATATATTATATATATATACTATTGACGAATCAGTTTTTGACGCCGCTGCCGGGGAGTCTGTGAAACGATTATCGTGACATTTGACAAATTGTGTTTGAATTTGTGAATATCTCTTTTATTTTTATAAAAATACAAAAATATTTTTCATTTTCTTTTTATATCAAATAAAATCACAAGTAGGTAAAAAGAACACCAACATATAATACTTTTCAACAGAAGTTATTATCCATAATAAGTTTCCGACCAAAGAATCAAAAACTATACCTTTGTGTCACTTGGCGAGTACGGATCACCTTTTAAAAGATAAACAAACTCAAAGAGGGGTATAAGCGGGTTGTTTTCCTTGGAACTGAACGACCCTAAAGGAAAAATGTTTTTACAAGCTTCACGCTTTTCTCCAATCCTTCGCTCCTATTGCGATTTCTTTCGAAGAGTTTACCATGGGAAGCTTGTTGATTATTAGGATAAGTTGTCTATTTTCGTTGTCCTCTTTATTAAAATAAATGTGAATTCAATTTGATAAACCAAAAAGAAAAGAAAAATTAGTGTGAACAAATTTTCTTTTTTATATTTTATTGCATGCGTCACATTTCGTTCCAAATTCGCGTAATCTTAACCGTCAACAACAACAAGCCCCACCGGCTTTGTTAGAACCATTTAAATCCTTGAAGGAAACAATGGAAATCCAGCTCCCAACCCGTATTACTATGGACATAAACGTACTATGGCTCAATTTGCTCGAAAGCACCCACCGAGGGTTACGAGGATGACAATCGTTGTGCCCGAAATCATCGCGGGACAACTTTGAGTTTAAGCACGGACCTACTTAACCTCGTTCAAAAACAAGCAAGATAATTCTTTGACATGAGACAAGCAAGACCCTCATGCTCACATCCATATTTCCAACAAGATCATTCTACGATGAAGTTCCCAAATGTCACGGAGTACGCGGTAAAGCTTATGCTTTTCCTATTTTCCCACGAGGGGGGCAGCCCGGAATTTGGCATGAGAAAGAACCCCCTTCTATCCGATCTTCAACATGAGATGATCTTGTTTCAAAATTCTCAACAAATTTATCACCTCCATCTAAAAACAACAAATCTGAAAATGAAATCACGAGATATTTCAACAAAGAATTTGATGAGACGTTTTATGAGGCAGTGGTACCGATTCAACGAACTTCTTCAGGGCATGTCCACTCATGGATTCTGAGATTACATCAACTTGATACATTCTAACAATCCTTGAACTCTAAATGATCAAGATCGTTAAGATTCCGCCGCGGGTAGTGAAACTTTTGGATAAACTGCCCCGCAGATTAGCCTAAGAATCATTGAAAGCAATCAAAGTCTTCGTAATTCACGTAACAAACCGGTTGTTGCCAAAGTGAGCTCGAGCACTTCCACCCCCGGTATTTTCTTCTGATGATGCAGGCGGGCTGAAAGATATAGAGAATAGGCCTTACTTCTTTGATAAGAAAAATCAAACTCCCGCTCCCCACTCCCTGTAAAATCGTTGAGAAAAGATGTGTTACTTGCGTGGTACTCATCGCGTACCAAAGATTGTCCGCCACCAAGAGGCAAAACGTTTTAACGTGACAATATTCAAGAGTACGTCTCTCAAGCTGCCGCAGCTAACTACAACCAAGGAAATACCGGTTATCGAAAGCCCCGAATGCAAAGTCAAATTCGACCTCCCGGTTTTTCCTCCCGAGTCAAACAATCGATAACAATCAAGAAACAATATCAAACCGTTAAACATAAACCAAAACCTGGGTAAATTTCAATCAAGCTTTCAGCGATACCAACCCCCGGTTCATCAAGGTTCAAATCTATCAGGACCACAGGTTCGATTCAACCTCTTGCTTATCAAGCCCACTCCTCAAATTCAAGTATATCAAAGAATATTTCCAACACAATGTAACAGCAAATGAGCCTGTGATGAGGGAAAATGCAAACTCAAGTCAAAACATGGCAAAATCATTGACTCAACCTCCAAACATGCATTTCCAAATTTGTCCACTAACCGCCTCTACTACGGGAACTCTCACCAAGTAACAACGTTACTAACCCGAAGGAGGACTTGAAAGGATACCAACTCACGAAGTGTGTTGCTTACAAAGGACCAACGATTCCCACTACTTCTCCTAAAGTAATGGAACGTGAGACCGAGGTCACAAAGGACACGATGCCTCCTACTAATAACGGAAGCATCACCGAAGTACATCAAACCTCCTACCTCCGGTTGTCCCTGTTTGTCCATCATTGAAATCAATCTCTGAGCCCTGTAAATGCTCCCCGTAGTGCAAATCAATGCCTAAAACCAAAGAAAACATCAATTCCATATCCTTCAAAAGAAATGATGAAAGGCGTACCGTGAAAAGCGCTAACTGACTCTGACAGATTAAGATTCTATGAAATCTTTAGAGATTTGAGTTTCGAAATTAGCTATACAAGTGCATTGAATGATATGTGCCAAAATTTCGCCTCGACTAGCGAAAAACCTTAATCAGAAAACAAAGAGAAAAGTTGAGTGAAAATGGCTAGAAATCCATTGAACGGAGAATTGCTCGGAGCAGTCATCCTAAACAAGTTTGCCCGAAAAAACTTGGAGACCCCCCCTAAATTTTTTCCGATTTCTTATTCCATGTGAATTTTTTCCGGGATTAATAACATGCAACGCCTTGGCCGATCATCTAGCGCAAGCTTTATTCTATGCCATATTTTTCGTATGGAAAAAATCCTCTCTTCTCCGAACTAACCCGCGACTTGCAATGACACTAGAACGAGCGGACCGTTCGATCTCTAAAAAACCGATTGGTATCGATATTGAGTCCGAAGAAGTCTATGTTAAAACGGTGGGAAAAGTTCCAATTTCCTAGCAGATTTCGTGTCGTAGATATTTGAACCAGACCCCCGAGTACCTTAAAATTCTCTCAGGAGGAGTTTCTTAAAGACCAGTCAATCGCATTGATAGATTATACTAAGGTGAAATAACCCTTCGTGTTGGCTAAAGAGCCATACACATTCAATCGACCAAACATCAAGAGACACGACTAATACATCCTATGAACGGCAAAAAACCGAATTGACGTCATTGATATGGCTTGTGAAGAATACTCTTAAGAAGTACTTGATTCTCAAATGTGATCTCGAGGTGGCAATCACCCACACCTTACTCATTATTCCACTCGATTTCACTTCATCTCCGAACTTTAACTCCATTCATGACAGTGATTTTCTCCTTTTCATAAGCAGCCGACTCTTTTTTCTTGCTAAAAGGAGATCCATACTTCACCGGAAGTTGATCCAACGTAATTATGACCCTGAGATGGGGGACAATTCTTCACCCCTCGAAGCAATCCTTAATAGTATCCTTCACCACATCGCTGAACCAAGAAATTATTATTTCGGAAATTAGAAAATATCTTTAAATTTGTGAAACAAACATTGAAAAATCTTTAGTTAATGATCCCCCTGAGGTTGAACTCAAGGACATTGCCTACGCCGTCATCTAGAATATGCCATTTTTAGAAGGTAAACGACAAGTTGCCCGTCAAAATTGGCAAAAGATATAAGAATAAGAAATAGGCCGATCTGATCGAGTTCTAAAGTCCCCACAAGCGAGCCATCGCTTGGAAACTTTCCCGTATTAAGGGTATTGTCCCCAAGCTTTTGTACCCAAAATAATTCTTCATTTGGAAAGGACTACGAACCGACCAGTTTCAGCATCAAAGGCGGAAATCCTAAAATCCACGGACGTCCCATCAAAAGAAAGAGGTGAAAAACTTCTTGACCGCCGGAGTAAATTTATCCGATCTCTGACAGTCCATGGTAAGCCCCGGTGGCACGTGTACCTGAAAAAGGTGGCATGAAGCCGTCGTAAAAATGGATGAAAATGATTCAATACCGACTCGAATGGTCACAGTGTGTAGAGTATGCATTGACTACAGAAAGTTTAAAGAAGCAAGCACGAAGGACACATTCCATTGCCCTTCAAGGATCAAATGCTCGAAAGACTCGTGTGGAAATCAATACTAATTGTTTCCTTCGATGGCTTTTCGGGTTATTTTTAGATTACTATAGACCGAAGACCGAAGAAAAAGACAACAATTACTTGTCCATAACTGGAAAACGTTTAGCCTAACTGCTCGCATGCCTTTTGGCTATGCAAATCCACCTGGCACGTTTCAAACGATGTATGAATGACATTCATTCCATGACATGATTGAAAAAACAATGGGAGATGATATATGATGAATTTTCATCTCGGGAGATTCTTTCTCTACAATCCTATCCAATTTGAGACAAAATGTTTAAAGACGGTATGAAGACGCCAATTTGTTCCCTAAAATTAGTAAAAAAGCCATTCTTAAGGTGAAAGGAAGGCGATTCATCTTTGGACACAAAATCTCTAATGTCATGAATTGGAGTTCCGACCGAGCTAAAGTTGAACGTTATCGCCAAAGTCTCCACACGTCCACTGCTGCGAAAGGTATCCGTAGTTTTCCTTTGGCAAGCAGTCGGTTGTTTAACCGACATTTCATATAAGACTTTTTTCAAAATAGCCCGCCCCCAAATGACTCACCTGATTGAAAAAGAGACTCCATTTTTCTTCTCAAAAGAGTTTATCAAATCCTTTAATACTTTAAAAGAAAATGTGACCGATGGCTCAATTTTGATGCTCTGACTGGGGACCTTGCCCTTACGAACTCATGTTTGAGCATGCCAAGTGACTTATGCAATTGGGGGACCATCCAGGGCAGCAAAAAAACAATCATTTTCAACCAATTCACTATGCCCTAGCAAAACCATGGAACCGATAAGCTCAATCACATTACAACTACGACCGAAAAGAATTGCTTGTACGTAGTTATCACTTTGAGAAGTTCCGGATCATATCATTTTTTTTGTCCAAATAGCAAAAGTGTATACGACCATTCTGCTATAGAAGAATCTCTTCACAACAATAGTATGCTAGGCCAAGACTGAAGCAGGCGATCCTTTTGCTCCAAGAATTCGATAGTTATCATTCGAGACAAAAAAGGAACACGATACACTGGTCCCGACGATCCAACTTACCATAACTTGAGACCCTCATCACGTGATAAACGTTCGAGACCAAGGAGATATCACAGAAACATATCCCCCTCGAACTCTTGGATCATGCGGATGTGCTCTTCGTTGTTGATAGTAACAACTATTGTCTGCAGATTCCGCAAATACCATGCGGGGGGAATTTCAGTAACAAGGGAATGGTCATCCCAGCAGAAGAACATCAAGATTTTTAAAGATGTAAAACACTACTTCTGGGATTGACCCCTTCTTGTTCAAAAATATGTGCCGACTCAAGGTGATCCGGCGTTTTGTTCACGGCAAAGACAAAAGCTCTCGACTACCTGCAAGCTTGGCGATAATGACCCACCAGGAGACAACACGTGCAAATCTCTCCGTCAAGAAAGGTCTTGATATTGCCGGATTCTTTGGGCATACATATTACAAAGATGCACACGAGAGTTTGGTTAAAAATTGTGACTCGTCTCCAACAGACAAGTAAAAAATTCACAAAGGGATTAGAATAGCCTACAAAATTACATCCAAGTTTGTGAGAATCTTTGACGTTTGGGGCATAGACTTTAATGGGACCATTCCATCATCAAAGGAAACAAATACATACTTGTGCTGTCGATTACTGTCAAAATGGTTGAAGCGAAGCGCTCCCCACCAACGACCACCCGAGTAGTATTGCCAAATTTCCTTAAATCTTCTCTTTGTGCCAGATTCTCGGTGCCCCTCGGGCATCATCCAGTGATCTTGCGAACACATTTTGCAATGACCAGGTTTGAAAAGGCTCATTCTTAAATACTGAGTCACTTCCAAACCCCCAAATTCCCTTTCTCCCACGCGTATCGACCCACAAAACAAGTAAAAAAAGGCAGTTGAGGTATCGTAATCAGATGGTTTAAAAATAATTCTTGAAAGGACCGGGGTTGAAAGATCATGCCTCTTGGTTCAGTGACAAACTGGATGACGCTCACGTGTGCCCTTCCGTTATAACGCACAAACACCCATTGGGTGCACGTCCGTAAAAAGCTATGTAAATGAAAGCATGTCATCTGCCAATTGAGTTGAGCACAAAGTCTTACTGGCCCTTATACATGCAAAACTTATGATCCAAAACCGCGGGAGACCAACGCAAAAATTCTCAACTCAAGAAATTAAGTGAACTGCGTGATAAAGCCATGAAATTCTTTGATTTACAAAGAAAAAGCAAGAGAATTCAATGACGACAAGAGATCAAAAACCGCGTTTTCAATAACGTAGGTGACAAGTCATCCTCTAACTCAATATTGAAATTTTCTCAGGCAAGTTGAAATCCGCTGGTCAGGACCATATACCATTATTCAAGTTTTCCATATGCACATGTTGAATTTAACCCCAAAACACCGGGCCAAACTTCAAATATAAGGTCAACGTCCGAAGTCACTACTTAGAAGGAGAAGTCCCTGCCTATGTGATAATCCCGGATTGTTCTCTAAACTTTTCCTAATGGACAATTAAATTCAGGGGGGGATAGGTCACAGCTAAGTGACCCGAAACAATCTCTTCGTGTGTGAGGCACCCGATGCTTATCTTAGTTTACCTGTAGAAGTGATTATTCAATCGTTAGTATTAATGAATAATGTGTATTTGTATGTTGTTAGGAGGCTCGCCGTCTACTTTTCCTGGTTTGGTGTTATTGAGTTGTAGTATTGTCCTGGAATGCCCGTATTCTGAAGCCTCTCGTTTTCTCTCGGTTTTTTCCTCGATCACAAGAGCTTCAAGATCCTCAGCTATTCAAATTGTGGAATCCGTATCCTAATCTATCGACTAACGTTTAACTTTCAGCATAACTTCAAAATGGCTATAATTTCCGTAGAGACCATTCTAAAAAACATTAGACAATTTCTATTCTAGTATAGGAGGGGCGATCTTCGATTTGATTATGCCTGCCATTCCGTTGTTTTCACGTAATCCCGTTTTTTACCACCCAAAAATTCAAAAAAATGAAAAAAAATAAAAAAATAAAAAAAATTTAAATAAATGTTTTTAGTCACAATATTTGACTATTCTGCTGGGTAAGAATAAGAGTACAATTTTGAACCCGATTTCTAGTGTGTTGAGCTCTAGGTTTGTTCCTTAACTTTTAGACAAAGTCATTCGCACAATATTTGACGAAGAACGAAAAATGAGAGTTGATGTAAAACAAGGATTATTTGGAAATCTTAAGAGCTCATGTGTGTAATTTATCGCTTACTTCTCCCATAAGCTCTTAAACTGATTAATATAACGTGCTACTTCGAAAATGTAACTTAAAATCACTAATTTTTATGTAGTATAATAGCAAAAAAACTTTAGCCTTGAGTTTCAAATTTATACTTGAAAATTTTCAATAAAAAGACGTTTCCCTATATATATATATATGTTTTAAAAAAAAGATGAAAATTCAAAAAAATAATAAACATAAACTGTGGGCTGATAAAAAGTTTGCCTGCATCTTGCCGTCCACACCGGATGTTACAGCCTTCTAAAGAAAGCCCCTTATAAGGAATAATAATCTGAGATGAGAAAAAGTTGCTGCATCTTGCCGGCTCACAACCGATGTTGCGGTCCCCGCCCCCCCACCCCCCCCCACCCCCAGCCATCTAAAAGGTCAAAGTTTACAATTGCATAAGTGTTTAATATTTAAGTGTTGATTTAATAAAAAAAAAGATCTCATTTTGTTAAATTTCAAAATAAGCTTTGAAGCTTTGGCTATACTATTTTATAACTAAGTATATACGGAAAACCTAAGAGTTTATGAAACCTAAGGTCCGTAGAGTCCCGATCTAATTCCTCTGTGGGGTGCAAAACGCCATATCACTTAAACCGCAAGGTTGAGATGTGCCGAGACGAAAGTCGCTACCCTGGGATGGATCTCGCCTTCAAACTTATTATTTACAGTGGAACGGGAAACATCGAATGTTCAAAAACGTTGAACCAGTGTAGAAATTCAAAAATAGCGACATACATCGTAGATATAATAATTGTCGGGAGTTAAAGTTTACAAATTACAAATATTGAGTCGTGTTATCAATCATTTTTAAACCTCAAAATTAAACTGTTGATTTCGTTTATAAGCTTGGATTTGGTAATAAGTGAAAAGTCGGGGATGGATCGATTTATCCTTATTTGGGGCATTCTCGCGGATCGTAAATGGCATCTTGTTCTATGATATAAAATAACGAAGTCAGAACGTTCTAGTTTGTGATTAATATAGAAAACTACAAGAAAAAAATGATGGAAAATAAAAATACACAAATATGTGTAGGAACAGTTATATATTTGCGAAAATATGAAAACGGGGCTTTTCAAAACTTGATGAGTTTTAATTCCCTTATGAACACTAGCTACTTTTTGAGTTACTAAGTTCGAAGATGGGGAATCGAAGATTCTAGTTTTCTAAGTGCTTACTTCATACATTGCGTGAGGACACGCGACAAGTCCTTATTATGTGGTGGATTTTGGTATGCGTTTAATTACACATACCTTTCACCATTAAAATCGGACTTAAATGACCTAAAACGTACCAAAAATACATTGTATTTGTATGTTTTCACTTATTTTGTGCAGGAAACGGATATCCGAGAAAAAGACGAAAAATCAAGCAAAAACGAACAAAACCGAGCAGCATGGAAAAGCCAAAGTCAAATCGAAGCCAATGTCCAAGAAAGTCAAAGTCAAAAGTCAACCCCGAAAAATCAAGCAAAAACAGACAAAACCGAGCACGAAATGGAAAAGCATGAAAAAGACAAAGTCAAATCGACGTCAAAGTCAACCCCGACAAAGTCAAAGCCAAGAAGTCATCAAGTCAAAGAAAATACAACTTTATGGACCAAATTTGCCAAATCAAACAAGGATAAACACCACAAGGACTTTCAATGTAATATATCTATATAACATGAGGGACCAAAGTTGCCTTAACCCCAAACTTCACCCCTGTTGTACACACAACCATTTTTCCCGCCAAAACCCTGATCCACTGTTTACGCTTCCCTATCCCCTTCCTCGACCACTGTTCACCCCCAGCCAAAAACTCATTAAAACTCACCCCACCTCCACAAGGACAATAACACCTTGGCATTCCCGAACCCCACCATTTGTTCGCATAAAACAACAGAATCAAGGTGTTTGATACTTCGACTTGGGCTCCAAGGCTATTGAATGAACCGATATACATTGTGTGCATCTCACTCACACAAACAAAAACCTCTCAATCTACCTCAGCAAAGAAACACATCTAGAAGAAGACAAAAGAATGAAACTTTCGAGAGTGAAAGGATCTTCAAACCAAATCAACAAACACAAAACGTAGGAATCTTAAGCACTAGTCCCCGACAGCGGCGCCAAAAACTAATTGTAGTTTTACATACATATAATATATAAAATATAATACTTTTAAAAGAGTAATTAAGTAAATTACCAAGTTACCCTTGATAAAATTCACTCTCAAGAATATATATAATATAATATAGAATACGTATATTTAACCGGGTAAGTATGATCACCCGGGTCGTTTCCCCAACGACTAGTGAAATTGAAACCTTATTTAAGCTTGGATTCTGATTTGAATGAAGCAAAGATATTTGATTCGATAAGCTATGACTACTAAATAAAAAAAAATTAATGGATAATTAAAACAATAAAACAATTAAAACTAATACGGGAAGCAAATAAAACGCGACAATTAAACAAGCCTACTAAATTTTACTCCTAAAAATGTAAACTAAATTTCTAAACCTAAAATAAGACAAAAGAAAATTTTAAGAAAAAGAAATTTATTATTTTTTTATTTTTGAATTTGTTAAGAATTAAAATTTAATTTATTCTGATTAAATCTAAAAAAAATAGCAAATTAAGTACTAAAAATTTGGAAAAATGATTTTTAAGCTTAGAAAAGTCTAAAATATTATAAAAGCAAAGAAAACTATTTTTAACTATTTTTATAATTAAAATCCTATTTTTAAAATTTAAAATAAAAGCTCAAAAATGAAATTTAAGATCTAAAAAGTGAAAAAATGATTTTACTGGATGTAAACCTTAAGCTATTTTTTATAAAACTAAAAATTATTTTTTTGTATTTTTCTGAAACTTTTTTCTATTTTTCATGTATTTTATAAGAATTTAACTTTTGAAAATTGATTA
The DNA here is from genome assembly GCA_026074375.1 of Tanacetum coccineum. NCBI lineage: Eukaryota > Viridiplantae > Streptophyta > Magnoliopsida > Asterales > Asteraceae > Tanacetum > Tanacetum coccineum. The sequence continues at coordinate 2,964 of BQNB010100289.1, read as the reverse complement.
AAAATAAAATAAACGCCAGAAAAATCTAAAAAATTCAGGATAAAACTTAAATTCTAACAGGAACACAAGAAAAATAAGAAAAACAAAAATGCTTAACGAATAAGCTCTCAGATGAGCTTATTATGCTACGGCTTATTATAAAAAAAAGAAAGTTAAAACGTGTATAAAGATTAAGTGGTGCAAGTTATGGATGGATGAGCTATTAAAGCAAACTGGTTAAGGCATATGTGTTGTGTGTGGGGTTCGAGTGTGGTGGCAACCCCTTTTTAATACTAGAAATTAAAAAGGAGACTAAAATAAGCTACTTTAACAAACGGGACTTTAGCTGAAACTAAGTAATAAGCTCTAAAACAGCTTATAAATAAGCTGTTACAGTGAGTAAGGGTTTGGGCTTATTTTCACTTAAAAGCTTGTAACAAGCTCATTTTAAACTCAAAATGAAAAAGGGAAAGTGTTCTAAAAAACTTATGATTTGCTTAATCTAAAAATGCAAAGAGATCTAACCTAGAAGTGCTTTTAAGCTACTGAAATGAAGCATGACTTAAGCAAACTCAGGAAATAAGCAAAGTAACACAAAATCCAAATAAGCTAAGAACCTTAAAAAGCTAAAATGGACTCTAAAACTTAAAGGACTATTTAAACTACTTATAATCTATCTATATAAGCTGAAAAATCTAGAATCATAAGCTAAATTAACAAAGTAAGATTCTAAGATTCCTAAGTACTGTTTTTGGCTTTTTAGAAATTTTTATGACTTTGACAGCTAAATTAGACTAGGAAAATAAGCTAGAAAATGCAATATAAGAGTTATTCTATAATAAGCTATACCTAGACTTAATCCTACTTGAATCTAAGCACCTAAATCCTACTTTCACTTAACTAAAACTAGGCTAAAAGTGACAGCAGTACTAACTTTAAGTTAGTACTGGTGTACTTTGCACAAGTGCAATTCAATTAGTGTAGGTTTCCTAAGGGAAATCCTGCACTTAGACACACTCAAATAGAGTGTATAAACAAAATGCAAGCAAGATCTAAGCCTTGGAGGGCTTAGATCAAAGTTTCACAAGTTA
>BQNB010100288.1:0-21986 GCA_026074375.1 Tanacetum coccineum | reverse complement strand
CTGTTTTTTAATTATAATAAATTAAACAAAAATCAAAAAAATATTTTTCTTTTTTAGAAAATTTTATTTTATCATTTTGCACTAAGGAAAAATAGAAAAACTTTCGTATAGTCATTTTTGCAAAATTTTAATTTTTAAAGAACAGGTTTCGAGCTCGATTTTCGTCTTCATGTGTTTGAACTTAATTTAACTCCGTTTTCGTTCTAGTTTTCTTTATTCTTACTTTTTAGTCAATTGTTATTAGGAAAAGTAAAAAAAATTCACTTTAGGATTAATATTTCATGTTTTAGGTTTTTAGTCACGTTCATTTTTAATTTTCGTTCTCGTTTTTGTGATTTAAGCCAAATTGCCTTAATTTTATGCTCTCGTAGACTTAGGATTTCATTTTTATGCCTTATTTATGCTTCCCGTAGATTTTTAAGTTTATTATTTACCTTTGTATGCTTTCCCGTAGTTTTAGATTTAAATCCCCGTGCCTATTTATGTTTTTCCCGTTAGATTTATTTAAAAGTTCTCCTTAGGTTTTAAGGTTGCATTAATTTCCCTATAGTTTAGAAAACCAATTATAACTTTGTTTTATTCAGCAATCCAAGAGTCAAACCAAATAACGTAACCGTCTATTTCACGCATCGTTCGCGGGGCAAAACGACCCGGTTTGGTACGGTTTGGAAACTTTGTGGATAACTGGTCATGTTGCTTAATTACACATACCATTTTTTCATTTGGAACGGACTTAAAATGACTACTTAAAAAGTACCTAAAATACATTTGTATTTTGTTGTTTTGCATTTGTTTTGTGAAGGGAAAGGATATTCAAGAAAGGAACAAAAAAAGGAAAGCCACAAAAATAGCAAACAAATCCAAGCACAGGGTGGAAAGGGCAAACGTCAAAAGTCAAAGCCCAATGAAGATAAGAAGAATACTTACAAACTTTGAGGGGCTAAAAACTGCCAAACCTAATGTTGTATTACAAAAGTACCAATGTTGAGGGACCAAATTGCACTCGGGTAGCATTGCATTCAAGTTATACAACTTGAGGGGACCAAAGCTGCCTACTCCCCTAAAAAGTCTTCTTCCCGCCCCAAACCCCAGTTAAACTTGTATGTCGCCCCATACTTCTCCCCTGCAAAACCACTCGACACCTGCCAAAATCATTTTCATCAACCCTAGCTAACCCCACCCCCCCAGCTGTATAAATCCATGTTGGCATTCCATCTCCATTTTTCAACTAAGCATTTCGATGGCTGAGATTGCTCCAAAGATGCACAAATGAAATAAAAGGTGAGGGATTTGTTGTAGTACCCCATCACACAACAAGCTCACTTGGTTGATGCTTCACAAAAAGTAACCACAAGCTGCAAGTCCCAAGAGATGGAGACTTCAGCTATAATAGGAGTTTTTTTGTAAGCCTTTGATGGCATCTAGTTTTTTTTAGCTTTTGAGTAGTAACTAATTATGTTTTTTAATCTTAGTTTTAATTTCAAGTCCATTTACAGTTTTTTGTTAACTTTTCAGCTTATGTAACCCTTTCCAGTTTTAAATGCAAATTAAGTTTTTAATGTCAATTATTCATTACCAGTGTTAAGTTTCTTATCATATGTGTTCTGTGTTCAAAAAGCTAATCACCACGACTTACGTATAGGCTGTTTTCATTAAGTAAAAAAATAAAAAGTAAGTAGTTAAGAGAAAATCTACAAATATCACTCTCAAATATACCACAGCTTTTGTTATGATGATTAGCCAGTTCTGGATGGGCTTTATGGACTCTCACTAGCTTGTTTTATGCAAGCTAGAGCTTGTAGATTCATTGTTTGACCCTGTTTTAGGCAAGGGTGTTGTAAGTTTCTCTTTTTCTTGCTTTCTTATTTACCATAGAACTGCTTATTAGTGCTTATTCTTGACTTATAAACCATGTTTTATAGTATACTATTTTGTCTATTTAACTATCTGTTTTTAATTATTTAAGACCCAAATCAGCTTAATATAATAAAAGAAAAATGATTTGTGAAAACTTTCTTTTTACGGGAATTTGGATAACAGTACTAAACCCTTTAGTTTAGTTACTGCTAGTTCATTTTTTTTTGCTATTTTTCATAGTGTACTAACTAAAAAGCTACCAACACTAGCAGTACTAACTCTAAGTTGGTACTGGTAGTTCATTTTAGCTTATCAGCTTATTATTTCTGCTTATTGAAGATTTCCTTAGCTTTTTAGAGTATATTAAACCATTTTCCTTACTGTCTTTAGGGTTAAGCTTATTTAAGCTTATTTTCCTTTTTAAAGCATTTTCAATAGTGTATCAGTTTATAGCTTTCTAGCTTATTTGTCATTTTGGTTTACTCTGGTTGCTTATTCTTATTACTAAGTGCTTATTAAGGTTAGGTGAACTTCTGTTTTAGCTTGTTTGCTTATTTATTATTTCTTTAAGTCTTGTTAGCCTAGCAGTACTAACCTTAAGCTAACAGTACTAACTTTAGCCTAGCAGTACTAACTCCAAGTTAGTACTGGTAGTTAAAACTGTTAGTACTGTTGTTAGTACTGTTGTGTTTATCTTGTTTAATTTAGCTTAATTGCTTTTTGTATTTGCTTATTTAGAGTTAGTTTAGCTTATTTAACTTGTCTTAAGTTTATTTGAGTTTATTTGTGTCTTAGTTTAAAGTTTTAAGTGTTTTTGCCATTCCTAGCTTTTATCCTTGTTCTAGCTTATTTTCTTTGCCTATTTTTATGTGCATTTGCCTATTCAGTGTTAGTGCCCAATCATAATCCATTCCTTGTGACATTCAAACACAAATCATCAATCGTCTTGCGATTTTCCATTCTAGCCTCGTTGGGACATAACGACCCGGGAACACTCTATACTGCTTCCGGTTTTATTGCTCTCGCGTGATTTCGTCCCTTGGTGTATTTATATCATATATAGATAGGTTTTAAGGGGTGAGTTTGCGCGAGTCAACAACCGAAATTCAAGAAACCGAAAACCCTTGTTAGGTTTTTAATGTTGTCGAGCTAGGAGAACTAGAAACCGAAGATCCTTGGGAAGGTTTATTTGTTGTCGAACTCGTGGATAACAAATCATACTGAAAACCCTTTAGGGTTTTTACCAAAATCGCAAAGGAAAGAAAAGAGAAGTGAAAACCTTTAGAAAAAGGTTTATAAATCGGTTAGGGTTTTAGAGAGGGGAAAACCGAAAATGAATTTAGGTTTTAGGGTTGTGATCGTATGCCTAATGAGGTAATGTATAGGTGTTTATATAGGCACCTAAACCTATTCCTTGTAGAACAAGGGAACCTCATTACTTGCTCTCCACTCCTCTTTTCCCTACACTCCTAAATCGACACAAACACCCCCGTGCCTATTCCTTGTAGAACAAGGAAACCTCATTACTTGCTCTCCACTCCTCTTTTCCCTACACTCCTAAATAGACACAAACACCCCTTCTAAAGCCATAGGGACCGACCATCACAAGGCACCCCTTGGGTTTGGGTTTTATCAATTTAAGTCCCTTCGGTTTACATATATTTAAATGCACATTAAGCTAGTTATAAAAGGTAACAAACCAATGTCATTTAAAATACATTTTGTGAAGTATATTTAAGAATAAATGTATTCTATGTGTCTTAACATGTGTGCCCCCAATAGTCACAAATCTAAGAAATGAAATCTCAAAACAGATAAAAAAAAACAACTAATCCAAGCTGATTAAGCCTATATTGAACACCAAATGAAAACTAATAAGCAAATTGGATTAAGCTACGTTTATACTAATGAAAATAAGAAATGAACCTTGACTTGTAGTCTCAGGGCTACTAGGCTGCTCTTTTGAATAAGGAAGCTTTAAATCAAATTCTAACGGCTCCTTAGCCTCTAAACCAGCTTAAAAGGCTCATAACTTTTAAGAGTTATTTCTCCAAATGCTTCCAAAGAGAATTCATAATTACCTCAAGTAATCATGTTTGGCTTATGAATGAACAAAAAGAGTGTGAAAGAGAACTTTAACTAGGAATTTGACTGTATAGAAATTGAGCTTAAAAACAGTTTAAGCTCAAAAGAGCTTATGAGAGCTTATGAAGTAAAAATTGCTTAAAATTGAAATCAAAGAACAAGGAAACTGAGATTAGGATTTTATTGATCAAAAGTAAAAGGTACAAGCTGAAATAACAATGGTACAAGTGAATGAAAACAGATTTGAAAAGCTTAAAAGAAAATGCTTAAAAGTAAGGAAAAATACAAACTGAAAATTAAACTCACTAACTAACTTTTTAAAATGAACCCTAAGTGTCCTATTTATAGAGAAATGGAGAAGAGAAGTGAGAATTTCTAGAATCTTCCATGGAATGTGAGCCGTTGATCTTTTTAAACTTCTTTGTAGCCGTTGATGAGCTTTGGCCACGTGTTCGGGCCAATGAAATGTTGCCAGGTGTCTCAAATGACGTGGTGATCATTTGTGATTGGTGGGAATGAAGTAGGAGTGCTGGGGAAGAAGGAGAGGCTGGTTTGGGTTGTGTGGATTTTGGGCGGGAAATATGGTTGGAAACAGTTAGAGGGAAAAGGGAACGGGGAAAGGGCTGTAACATTTTGAATCTTTAGGCTAATTGCATAAGTAGTCCCTCTTTTTTTCTTTGTATAAGTGTAATGTAAAATCAGTTTCGGAATTGACACTTCTGGCCCTTGTAGTTTTAGTGAACATGAAATGGGCTTGGATTATGGGCTCATTTTGGGCTTTGTGGTTTATTATGTATCCGGGTATACTAAGAAAATTGGCAAAGGGTATTTTTTGGTTATTTCCCTTCTCATTCAAAGGGTAGAAAAGTCATTTTCTTCAAGAGGTGACTTTGTTATTTCATAATCTTGACCACTTTTGACTTTTCTTGCTCACGGGCTTAATCCGGCTTTTGAGATTGGCTTCCATTCTCACTATGTCTGTCTCTTCATTTTCTTGTCAGGTTTTTTTTTTGGTCGTTTTTGCTTCCTTTTGTCTTTTCATATAGAATCCGCCAAATAGACTCAAAAGCACATAAATTTTTATCCTTTTGGCATTATTTGGTTTTAATTGGCAAAATCCTGGGTTTTTTGATATCAATCTAACATTTATCAACTTGATCTCTTTCTCCATACTTTGTGAATGGAGTCCATGTTTTGAATTATTGTTTCCTTGAAGGTTTGAGCTTCCATGGTAGTGTATGCATTGAAATCTTGTAATATTTCCCGAGCATTTGTATTATACTTGGAAAGCTCGAACATCTTTGAATGTATGAAATGTTTAAACTGCCCTTTGATCGCATCGTAAATTCTGAATTGGAATCCTTTCGTTGAAGTGTTATTGCGGAATTGCAATTTCCAAATTCTGCATGTTTCGAGATAGCACAGACTTGAAATAAGTCCTTCCTTCGCATCAAAGGTTTTGTGAAAAGCTTCTCTAAACTCGTAGTACACTGAATGGTTGGAGGCTGAGAGAATGTTGAATTGTGTCTTGGTGCATTACAATTTGTTCAAGGAGTTTTCTTGTGATTCTTTGCTTGCATCTGCAGTTTCTGTATCTCTGGTTCCTCTAAATCTGAACCCGAAGATGAAGTATTCTTTGTTTCCATTTTAACGTGAATTATGAAGTGTAAAAGATTTGTTGGATCTTAAGTGGATGTGATGTGATTGAAGTTGTGGTTATGTATGCAATTAACGTTCACGGGATTTTACACGTCTATGATTTAAACCGATAACAAGTTAACGGGATTTTACAAAATCAATAGAAAAACTGTGAATGTATAATTGGTTGTTGTTGAGATTTGTTTGTTGTATGATTAATGCAGTTTAAGTTCTTGTTGTGTTTTGGATTTGGTTTATGGTTTGATGATTTGTTTGGAATTCGGCGCAGTTGGATTATGAATTTTTTTTTTACCTTATTACCAAAATCTAAATTTGGTGTAAAAAATAAGCTAAAAAGGCTATAGAAAAATTATATTTTTTACTTAATTTTTCCCGCAAAAAGTCGCTAAAAGTGTCGACCGAATTTTTTTACCTGTTACCAAAATTTGCAATTTGATGTAAAAATAAGTTAGAAATGCTAATAAAAATATTACCATATTATCAACTTTTTTGTTAAATCAAACGCTGTCATGTTTAAGTATCAAAACCGCCGTGTAAAAATAAAGTTCAAACCACCGTGAATAAAATACTCAAACGCCGCATAGTATTTATACTCAAACCGCTGCCAAAAATAGCAAACCGACGCGTATTTTTTAATGCTAACGCATGATTTTTGATAACTCGCTTGCCTAGATTTTTTATTCAAACCACTGTGTTTGATCAACGCGGCCTGCCTTAATTTTTTTTTACTTAACTCGCCGGCTTTTAATAAAGCAACTCGCGCTATGTTTTCTCAAAACTGCCGTGTTAATATGGCAATCTGCCGGCTATCTTTGATTAAAATATATAACTCGCCGCTTTGGACCAGTCAAACCGCCTCCTAGGCTTTTTTTCCTTAAAAAAGTGGATCTTGATCCCCTTTCCTATCAACGCCAGCTAGAAAAACAATTATTATAACCAACTCTCACGGAAGAACACAAGGACGGAATTGAGCAATATAACCTAAATAAGCTTTCTAGCGACGAAACTAGCTATTACATGCAATACTAAGTGTGTATAACAGGATGACACACTAACGCTTGTTTCTTTGTGAATCTTCCAATATGATGCAAAACCTCCACGAAGAACACGAATAAATAAACCTTTGCACTCCGACCTTATAAAGCTTTGTAATCAAACTAGGAGCTTTGTAAATCTTTGTAATAGCAAACACATGAACCTCTTAAGCATTTATACAAGAAAAACAACACGATAACACAACAAGATAAACCAAAAATAAATTTTGAGCCGTGGGGTTTTATGCACAAAATAAGCCACGAAATTTGATTTTTTAGCAAAATGAATCACGAATCCAACCTTGATAGCTTGATAACAATTGTAGGATCCCGGATTACACTTCACGTCATATATCATACACGAATCGAATCAAGAAATAAGAGAGAGAATTGAGAGAGAATGAGAGAAAATGGAAAAGGAAAATTAAATTAGAATGATCAACTACTAACTTTTCCTAGGTGGAAAAGTTACTTATATACCCCGACACATTAAGTGACGTTCGGGATATTTGACTAGGACCCGGGCTCCAAGGGCTGGAGTTTTGTCTTTGGATTAACCCGAATCATTACAATATTAGTTTAACTGATCGAGCCGTTCTCGATGCTTCCTATTCACATCGTTAATAATTAAATGCCGAGAACTCAGTACACGTAATGAACGAAACTTCCTGTTCGGCTAATATTTTGTGGCTAACAAGATGTGTTTACTGTGGAACTTTACTTTGTCAGAACAAATACAACTTGCGGATCTATTTGCTAAGCTTTCTAAGAACGCTTTGTGTATTTGGTTCATTGCATTGGGTATGAGAGTATGACTCAAATCAGTTGGAAAGTCTGACAAAGTTATCTTCTGAAAAAGATCATACATCAAATAATGTAAATAAATTTTTCAAAAAACAATAGAAAATATTGATAAATATAAAATTACAAAAAGGTTTGTATATTTTTCAAAATTAAAAAAATTAAAAAATAAAAATAAAAAAGCTCAAAAACATAATTTAAAGATCACATGATCAGATTCATGATTCCAAATTTTTTATATATAAAAAGCTTTCGATTGAAAAAACATGATCATAATCTGAGGGGGAGTAATTGAATTTTTTTCATTTATATACATCATTTCAGAAAAAAATAAAAAAAAATGATAATGATTAATGAATAACACTCTTACTTGATTAAAACATGGATAGAAGGTAGTTACAATATGGTTTTGAGGCCCTAAAAATGACCTTTAAAGCTGCTACAAAGACAAGGGTTCATCTCCCTAAAGTTATACAAAGTTACACACTTAAAACCCTAAAATCAGTTTTGTATATATAGAGATATCGCTGCGACGGCATCATGTTTAAGTCCTAACGCCATCGCTACGTAGATGATTCTAGATCCTCTTTAAGTCGGCCACGTCCTGACACCGTCGCTAGATCTCTGACGCCGTCACTAGATAGATCACAATGTCGCTTTATGCCTGCGATGCCGTCTCCACGCTCTATAAACAATACTTCTTTACGGATTTGGTGTAGGTTTGTAATCTTGTCTGTTTCTTCTCCAAATAAGCCCAAGTCACGTGTATTTCCTCCAAATGTCATCCAAGTGCTAAAAACTTAAAAGCAAACGATTAAGCACAAAATCTGGGCATATTTACATGATTTAAGGGGTTAAATAACCCCGAAATAGTGTATAAAATGACACCTCATCAAATACCCCTACACTTGTGATTTGCTTGTCCTCAAGTAAATGGGCTTTTCTACCTAGACAATAGCAATATTGAGGTCATTTAACCTACTCTTTAAAAGTATTTTACAACACAACCTTCTAGACCTCATAAATAAAAGCACGGAAAGTATATACTAGCACCTCGCATAAGTGTTTGGGATTCTCTCTTTCACTAAGGTTTATAATAAATTATAACATAATGTGGAAATGGAAAATCAACACTCATTACCTATCATAGCATATAAATTACCATAGTCTTGGTAAAGGATCAAACCTCCACCGCTGGGCGCAAGCATTATTCATTACTATCTAAGAGGTCTTTTAAAGGGTTGTGGGGTGGAGGTGTAAGATAACATATATGGAAATGGAAACGGATGGGACACATTTGGGTGGTGACTTTGGGTGAATTTGGAGTGGATGGGTTAGCTAATTATTTATAAGAATACACGTTGCTTTTGTTGCTAAACCAAGACTCGGACGAAGATATTTAAACTCTACACAACTCTACATCAATCTCTTTCTTTTTTCTTTTCTTGACTCTAATATAAACATAGACATAAGCAAATGGCGTTGCTTAAACATATAATACATCATGAGGGTTTATAGATACACCCCTACACTTGGACTTCTACATACTCGGTTATTTATAATCTAACTAATGACCCGATTTGAGTTGGATCAAAATAACATGGAGCTTATTGAGCTTTATTGGGGGTAATAAATTACTTCTTCCCTAATTCTTTATAAGATGAATACTACCATGAATCCCAATCATCCCAAATTAGTATTTATAAGGATAAGGACATAGCAACCGTGTACTCAAATAGTTAACTTGGGTTAAAACAATAATGTGCTAAAAGAGAGTACATACAAGGTAGGCTAAGGTGATTTGGGTGTAACGATTGGTTTAAGGGTGAAAATGCTCTTCATTAATAGTCTGGCTTAACCAAAAAATTACGAGAACCATGAAAAAGGATAGGCTCGTAGGGTTGTACTAGGGGTATCCTGCACTAAAAATGAGTGCATGGCAAGGGTGTGGGATAGTTATATAGTCGATGTGACCATAATAACAATTACAGGTTTAAAACATGGGTTAATCCTAGTGCCTCTTTTCTAGCAAATCCTAATACTTACTATGCGGTCTCGGGATGCATCACAAAAACAAGTTCTAGAATTTAATATACTACCGGTACACTCATATAATTTAATACCGATACCAATGCTCCAGAAAAGGCGACAAAGACCATACGTACACATCCGTAACGACGGAATAGACACATATGACTGCATTCGAACCTTAACTCGAGAAAGCTAAAGGTATAAACTATCTTGGGTATCAAAAATGGATACCCGAATTCCTAAAGATCTAAAGGCGAACCTCACATTTTTTGGGTGGAATTTTGAGGGTTTTTGTGCTAGTCATATACATTCCTATCCATGAGACGCTATTAATACTTGGTTTTCGTCGGTATGTGTCATAAAAAAATAAATTTGGGTCAAAATTACCTTTTATGCTATGTTTTGATATATTACCCATCATTTTAAGGAACAAGCAAATGGAAAATGAAGGAATAGTTTCTAAGGCTTATTCCCCCCTACACTTAGGTTGAACATTATCCCCCATGTTCTTTAGAAGTACCCGTATGAACGAATAAAGGGAAAAGAAAACAGGTAAAAGAAACTAGTACTCCCTTGGTTTGCTCAATAATGGAGAAGAAACATGTGATAACTGGTTAAATCGTCCTCCAAGAATCATCTACTGAAACTTCCTAAGAACTTCCAAGCTTCTTCTTATCAAATATTACATGTAATTAAAGACAAAGACAACTACACCTAGTATAAAATCGGTGGGACAGATATATACAACGAGAGTTTAGGGTTTGACTCTATGAAAGCAGTAAAGATGGGATGAGAGTAATGATGTAATCATAGGTTTCTGTAGGTTTATAAAAGAATTACAAATTTCAAATGTTGTGCAAACTATTTTTCGAATTACTTGAAAATTTAAAAAATTTCCTGTAGATGGGTTGACGACACCATCAGGATAAATCCTGACGCCGTCTCCACTTTCTGAGAGAACTTTATTTTCGTTTTCTTTGAAAAAATTATTTTTTACATCCTGGAGACGCGACGCCGTCGGGTGTTAATCCTGACGCCGTCTCCAGGGTCTGTAAAAAATTCTTCTTCGTTTTTAATGAGTAAATTCTGCACGTATTTTTATTAGTTGAATCTGAAGAAAAGCACGCATCAAAAACCTGGAATTAATCATTACAATCATATGACTCGAAACTGACGCGAATTAATCTAAACAATTTATTTTAAATGTTTGAATTGGTTCTAAAAACCGAATATATTCCCCTACACTTATTTTGTTTCAAAATACCTTTGATTGCAAATAAGACGAAGTTATAAACAAACAAATCATGATTATAAAGTGATTCAAACATAAAAAATAAATGAAAAGAATTAACAAAAAAACTACGACACTCTTTAGAATGTTGCGAGAAAAATAAACATTGGGTTGCCTCCAAAGAAGCGATTTTCGTTATTTATGAGTCTTGTAGCTAGACTCGAAGTCACAAGTCCTTACGTGACTTCTTGAATGCTCACGTGTCTACAAATGAGCTATTCTTTCATACTTTCATCCACTTGGTATTTAGGACCTAGGTTCAAACAATTCTTGTACATAAATTTGTTCTTTTCGTACGCATTCTTGAACCCATTAGTTAGATCTCTTTGACTCAACACAAGGATGGATGGAATCTTACTCCATGAACGTGCTCCACCGTTTTAAACCTAAGTATAGTGCGGGGCATTTGGAATGTGTAATTATCAAAGATCCTATTAAAAGACATTAATCCTTTAGCGCAATCATATTCGAGTTTAGTGTTTTTTCTAAAGGGTTTGCCCATCACGACTTCAGCTTTATTTATTAGAATAAACTCTCCCATGCCTTCCAATATCACAAAATCCGTGATGTAGGTGAAGCAGTCTTACAAACACGCCTATACATTCCCTAACAACGCACTAAGTTTTTCCCTATGCTTTCTAATCCTGCTACCATTATAGTGTTGTAGGCTTTACGCGTGATAATGTTTATTGGTAAGAAGGGGTCAAAGTAGGCGACAAACTTCTTAAATCCGATCATACATTGGAATGCCAGGTCATCCCCATCGAAACTATTAATTTCCCTTTCTTGGCGTAGCATTCCAACATTCTCGTACTCAATTAATTCATTATAGCTACTTTCACCGTTATCTGGAATCAGCCATTATCTGAATGAGGAAAGGGAGAGACAATAGGTGTGTCTACCGATTCGTCATCAGACTCAATGTTATTCATATCAGTCTCATTAGGTTGATTGGCGAAGTTGTTAAGAAATTGTTCAATACTCTCTAAGAGAGAGTCAACAAAGGCCGAAATAAACTGTAGCTCACGGAGCTCTTGGACGGCTCTTGCGCGAAGCGCGGCTGTTAGGACAAGGCGATTATTGGGTGGTGGATTCGCGTTCTCCATAGCGAAGAATGGAATAGTCAATGAAGATTACGAACAAACTGTTTCAGGTCAATATTTTATACTTTTCCGACAATTATTTTTGACTTTTATACGTTACGTTTGAATCCGTCAGTTTACCGGGAAGTTAACCGGCGTAAATCTGAAAAACATCATCGGACGCGTTTCGACTTCGGATTTTGATTAATTTAGATATTATATGAGTTATTTTATCTTTTCTAAGTGTTTCGTAGTTTACGATCACTCTCGGTAGTTATTTTTATGCTTTAACGTTTAAATTGCGTTTTTCGCTATTTTGACCTAACGGAACCCCGGAAACCCAAAATCTTTTGGTGTAAACTTTAGTTATCATCCATCTCAGATGTCATAAATGATCTAAGATAAGTTTCATTATCCCTCCCCCATATCAAATACACACGCTGATACACACTCTAATATTAAATCAATGAGCTATTTATCCTTATTTTGAATTTCATAAATAAAACACCTAACATGCAAGATTGTGAACCTTTGTATCATCTTCCATGATGAATATATTGATTAATACACCTCTTTGTCTTCCATTCACCCATGAAGGACCACTAACTTCACTAAGTATTTGATTTATTTTACAATTAGTGATTTGAAGATTTGAACCTCCCCCCCCCCCCCCCTTGTGGTTTGTGTTTGCATCCGAACCCTAACCACACACACCTTTGGTTGTGTGTTGGGTTCACTTAAGCACATTTGGTACATATCACTTTGAACTAGTCATGGCCCTTTAACCTATCCTTTTCCTATAAATACCTTGCATTCTCATAACTTAGGATTTCATTCTCATTTCATAGCCTCAAAAATTACACAACTCTCTCTTTTTCTCTCCTCTTGCTCACGACACACACATACATACATATACTTTCCATAGTTTTGATTTTTTTTTCAAGATTCACTCATTCCAAGTTTATTTCTAAGGTTACCTAAGGGGTTTGCAGTATATTGGTTCTTTGATTTAGGGTTTTCTTCAAGTTCTACATTTTAGGGTTTGGTTATTTATTTGGGGTTTTCAAGATCTAGTGTTTTTTTGGTATGATCTTGTGTTATTGGCTTTTTGTTCTTTTCTGAACTAAAGTATCTTGAATCTTTCTTTGTGGTTTTTCTTATGTTCTTCTTATATGTTCAAGATCCATACATCCATATGTTGTGTTTTAATTTTTGAAAGATTTTAAAGACAAGATTTCATAAATAATGATACTACTTTATTTCACTAGTCAAATATTATTGTTCTTGGTGAGATGGAATGTGTGAATGGTGTTGCAAAATAAAAATGAATGAGATTCAGGTCTAGATTTAGGTGTTGTATTTTGTTGTGGATTAGTTTGAATGGAGTTTAGGACTAGATTAGGCACTTATTATGGAAGGTTTGGTGGATTTTGTAGTGTTGCGTTTTTGGCTCAAAAAGTGCTTGTTGTACATACAAATTTGTTTTGAGGTTTGGTCGAACTAAAATGTTTCATTAGAGTAAAAAGAGTTTTTGGAGAGCTCGTTTTGAATAGATTATTTTTCATATATCGCACATTAAAAATTGGTTTTTACAACGACCAAGTTTAGCAAATGAAACTTGAACATTTTCGAGAAAACCGGATAAATAGTGTGCTGATTGTGAATAGTAAAATGAGGTTTTCGGATACGTTTCAGACGTATTTTTGGTCTTTCCTAAACGCACTAGGAAATATATAGTAAACACTACCTATTGTAGTATCTTATAAAGACGTCGTTAACGTATTTATGAAACAAACGTCAATATTGTACTTGAGATTAATAGTAAGTTGGTAAAACTAGCAAAACGGACATAGAAGTTGAAGCGATTAAGGTAGTTAGTGTGTATGAAAATATGAAACTTAATAAATATAAGGGACGGTATTACGTACCGATACTAATAACTTTCTTAAAATAGATACCTTTCTAAAATAATAGTAATTTTTTGGTTAAACGCTCCGAAAACATTACGGAATAAACTATATGATTTTATTTCATCATGATTTGATAATCAAACTAAAGCAAACATACATGGATGTCTTTTGGTGATGAATATATTGTGTAATTCTTGGCATACTTTCTGTGTTTCTGAGGACGCGTTCATTTTCTATGTCTGCGGGATAGATTTCTATATCATCTTTTACTTGCGTGATTATCATTTGCTCATTTTTGCTAAGGTGAGTTCATAGCCCCATGTTTTACTACTTTTACTTTACTATTTTAGGGTGAGAAACATTGCTTGTTTTAAACTATGGACACAGTTACTTTACGTTTCCTTTTCCTGATTACGTGTTGCCTAAGTAGCGAATAGACCACTAATGCCCGAATTATCATGAACCGTCAATTGCTTAACCGACCGTACTGGTTAAGTAAGCGTGAATGTTGTAAATAGATCTATTGGGACTAATTATCCCTATCCGGGTAAGTAGCGCTTACTAGTTTCGGAGGTCCGAACAAACGGATATATACCATGTCAGAATGTCAATAGGTGATCCTGGTCAGATACCTTTAGGGCGAGGAATACTATTTGGCATATAAAATGCTTCCTTTTAAATTGAGCTTCGGTGTCATGAGCTTAGTGCAAACGTAAATGCTTTTTATGTGAAGTTGTATATGTTATAACTGTCACGTGCGTTCTAGTGAAACTTGTGGTCCACTTTTTTATATTTAAATTTTTTTTTCAAATATGAATTCACTCAACTTTATTGTGATAGTTTTAGCTTGTTTTGCTCAGGTGTAAGCTATGGATGTCTTTGCTTGTTGTTGTATTGCCTTGCATTGGACCGATTTTCAAAAATTATATATTATCTATGGTTAAACATCGTTGTCAAACTTAAATATACCTTTATTCGCTTCCGCATATTATCGTTGGGCCTATGTAAAACTTTAACTATTTTAATCAATGCAACGATGTTGGATTTTTAAACGTACCCTTAGAGGTCGTTCTTTGTATCTTGTGTGATGTGTATTATGACGTCACCCCCCCCCCCCCCTCCGCTCGTAACGGGGGTTTCCGTCCAGGCCCCGTTTGGGGGTGTGACAGATTGGTATCCAGAGCCAAGGTTATAGAGAACCAGGTAGTATATTTAGGTCTGGTCTATAACCAGTATATGATCCTACGTGCTTACCTGCTTATATATGTATCTAATAATAATAGCATTTTATATATGTATATATATAAGTGCAATTTATATATCATATTGCCATAATTACTTTATACATCATTTTGCCTTGAACCTACTATGATACGGGTTTACCTCTGCCCTGCGTTTGTCTTTTCTCTACGTTTACGTCTGCCTTACGTATATTTCTTTTATAGAAGTTGTCTATATAATACTAAATTTTCCTAAGACATTGTGAGTGGCACAATGGTCTCTAAACATTTCCAAAGACATCGTGAGTGATACGATGGTCATTAGAACTATTTCATAAATTTACATTATATTATTTTATATAACACCGAAACTTGTAACAGTCTTCCGATCCTACGTTATCTTACTGTCCGAACTCGAATGCGAATTGAGAACCCGTCCCATACTTTTGTTTCTCCTACGTCGTCTCATACCGTTATCTAGAAACATGCCGATTAAGTTAAACACGACTTTAAATCGTCACCTTGCAACATTTCATTTTTAGGACACGACTTTGGGGAAGCCGACTTACTTTATCTTTCTTTTACTTCTCTTAATTTTGAAGAGAATGTCGGCATCGAGACAAGGAATGACTTCTGCAGAGATTAACCAGATTGTAGCTCAACGAGTTAGTGATGCTATTGAAGCTATCGCTATCTACGAGACAAAAATCCGCATGACTCACGATCCGATAAATCAGACCATACGACAAGAAATCACGGTAGAAAAGAATGCTAACAACAAGAGAAAGTTTGAGAACCAACCAAAGGATAACCGTGTGCCACGACAACCACCCTACAAGAAACCAGGTGTGTAAGGGCTTACACTATTGAAGACAATGGAAAGAAGGCTTATGCTAGGAATATACCTCACTGCAACAAGTATAAGTTGCATCATGTTGGGCCGTGTACTATGAAGTGTAGTAAATGTAAGAGGGTTGGCCACATGACTAGGGATTGTAGAAGAAAGTTGATACTCGTTGCTTGCAATGAACCAAAAGAACCCTGGTGGCAACTCGCCAAAGGCCACTATCACTTGCTATGTATTGGAAGTTGGGGACATTTTAGGAATGAATGTCAGAAGTTGAGAATCAGAACAAGTGAACTCAAAGTATTGATATAGGAAAAAACTCGCGAGAAACTCTAGTGTCGTCAAGCAAGACCCAATGTTAAGAGAGTCTTTCCGCCTTTACCTAGTGACCTATGTCAAAGATCTTTTTAGACTTTATTCGCCTTGTTACTTTTTCTATAAATTTTGTTGTATTTGAGTGGATGTTTTTAAATTTTTCTGTTAATGTATGGATCATTGTAGAATCCGTCAGTTACACTTAATCTCTCTATTTATTTATGTAAGCTACTCCTTAAATTACTACCATCTTATCAAATCATTCCGCTGCTAGCATTTTATAAACTATTTCATGTGTCATTTCATAAGCAATTTTGTTGTCATCTATAAACCATTTTGTCATTTTCTTAAAAATTATTTCTACTTATCATCTTTACAAACTATGTTCACCCGTTTTACAAAACTTACTGTTTTTCATCTTTCTGTTATGTCCACGTTTATAAATTTTGCATCGTTTGTAAATCATTTCGCTAACACCTTATAATATTTGATATTATTATTAAACTTTTGTCACATGTTATAATTTATCCTACTTTACCTCATAAACTATCTGGATATCATTTAATGAAACTAATTCATTTCCATCTTATAACCTTATTAAAGATTAATTTATGAACTCTTTTGCTACCTATTAAACGTTACTTTGCAGTCTTTTACCAAACCATTTCGTTGTCACCCTCATCATGAACTGTTTTGTTGTCATTTATAAACTATTTTGACGCCATCTTACGAACTATTCATGTATTTTTTTAACTATTTCGTTGTCGCAATTATAGCTATTTGGTTGTCAAGACTCGTATACCTATTTGTTACCATTTTATAGATACCTTCACATTACACTATAAACGTGTCAACGTTCACATTTCTCGTAAACTATGTTGGTATTCACCCTCTTAAAAACTATTTTAAATAAAAGTCTTACAAAATATCTTGTGTCGTTATATAAATTACAATGTTCTCGTTTTCACGAAATATTTTTCTACCTTAGAAACAACACTATTTATATTGTACAAACTTTTAAACATATCACTAGTTTGGACGAAACGTAGCATTTTTATCGTTAGTACCTCATAAATTATACATAGCCTGATCACCTTAAAGATTTTGCCAATTTCTATTTTACGTTCCCTTCTTATATTTCTTTTTTTTTCTTCTTATCTACAATTTCCGATAATGATTTATCTGCTTCTTATTTTACCTTATTTTTGCACGCGTGTTTGGAGTTATGTACTGTCATATGTGTTCGTATTAATAATGCTCACGTTAACTAAGTAGATTTCCTCAATATTACCATATAGAGACATCATACCATTAGCCAATAGACCGAGTCACGCTCCTTGTAGTCACGGTAATTACGGATTTTAAGATTTTAGAACATAATAGACTTATCCTCACTCGTTGGGATAGAATCAAGAAAATTAGGAAATTTCTTCACCGTCCAAGTTTTTAATGGTCATGAGATAAGGCAAAGGACATAATTATTGTAAGTAACTAGAACCAAGCCGATAGAAATTCCGTACCAACAATTTTTATCCTTCTAAGTGACATCGTCCCATCTATCTTAGACATTAAGTACCCTATTGAGCTAGTTAACGGAAGGCTAATAGGATCTGATACTGTGCTTAGAGGTTGTATGTTAGGATTGTTAGGTCACCCATTCAATATTGATCTAATGCTAGTAGAACTTGATAGTTTTGACGTCATCATCGGCATGGATTGGTTCGCAAACCATCATGCGGTGATCGCGTGTGATGAAAAGATTGTACGGATTCCCAATGGAGATGAAGTTTTGATAGTTTAAGGTGATAGAGACGGCAAAGGAGAGAAGTCGAAGTTGAGCATTATATCGTGCACTAAAACTCAGAAATATATCGAGAAAGGTTGCCTAATTTTTCTGGCGCAAGTGACGAAGAAGGAAACCGAAGACAAGTCGGAGGAGAAGCGACTTGAGGACGTGCCGACTGTATGGGACTTTCCGGAAGTCTTTTCAAAAGATTTGCCTGGATTGCCGCCTATGCGACAAGTTGAATTTCAAATCGACTTGGTCCCAGGTGCTGTAGTTGTGGCACGCGCCCCGTATAGATTAGCACCGTCAAAACTGCAAGAATTGTCTACTCAGCTGCAAGAACTTTCTGACAAGGGATTTATAAGACCGAGTTCCTCACCCTGGGGAGCCCCGATCTTGTTGTCAAAAAGAAAGATGGATCTTTTCGGATGTGTATCGATTACCACGAGCTGAAAAAGCTGACTGTGAAGAATCGATACCAACTCCTGAGAATCGACGACTTATTTGATCAGTTGCAACGGTCAAGAGTTTACTCTAAGATCGACATGAGATCTGGTTATCACCAACTCAGAGTTCGGGAGGAAGACATTCCAAAGACAGCGTTTAGAACATACTACGGTCACTATGAGTTTCAAGTGATGCGTTGTTGGTGACTGACCAAACGCACGGCGGTTATTCATGGATCTGATGAAATTTGGGTGTTGCAAACAGTACTTAGTATAAATTCTTGACGTTTTTTTATTGATGGAAATCTTGATTATCCAAGGATGCGAGGAAGTGCACGCAGAAACATCTTAAGAAAATTAGTTTTGGAATTATTAGAAGGAAGAAATTGTACGCCAGTTTCGAAGTGTGAATTTTGGCTTGTCGAAGGTACAATTTTGGTCACGTGATTGATTGTGAGAGGCATGTTACGTGACCCAGGTCTAATATTGAGTCCAATCAAGGATTGGGCATCGCCCAAGACTCTGACAGAGATTCGTCAATTTCTAGGTCTTGCTGGCTATTACCAACGATTTATCGAAGATTGCCAAACCTATCACGAAGCTGACTTAGAAGAACGTGAAGTTTGATTGGAGTGAAAAGGCAGAAGCTGCCTTTCAACTGTTGAAGCAGAAGTTGTGTAGTGCACCAATCTTATCATTACCCGAAGGAAGTGAAGACTTCGTAGTTTACTGTGATGCTTCTAGTAAAGGATTAGGCGCGGTTTTGATGCAAAGGGAGATGGTCATAGCCTACGCATCATCGTCAACTTAGGATTCATGAGAACAATTACACTACACATGACTTAGAGCTTGGAGGTGTAGTGTTTGCTCCTTTAAATATAGTGACATTTATAGGTATTGGCACGAATGCGATGTGTTCATGAGTCAGTAAGAGTTTGCAACATATTCTAGATTAAAAAGAGTTGAACATGAGACAACGTAGATGGTTAGAGCTGTTGAGCGACTACGACTGCGAGATTCGTTATCATCCGGGAAAAGCGAACTTGGTGGCAGATGCCTCGAGCTTTGGTTTTGACGATTGGTCTGAACCTTCCTGTGCAAATTTTAAGCGCTCGAGTTGAGGCGAGAAAGGAGGAGAATTTTGGAACCGAAGATCTATGTGGTTATCATTTAAGAAGCTAGAGTACACGTGCTGATGGACTTTATGCTTGAGGAATAGAAGAAAAAAATAAAAGTTGGATACCCTGTTTTGGTGAGACTAAGAGAGATGATTCATGCACGAGTCGCATAAGTCTCAGAAATATTCATTCATCCTGGAACGGCATCCTGGATCGGACAAGATGTACCAAGATTTAAAGAAGCTGTATTGGTGGCCGAATATGAAGGCTGAGATTGCCACCTACGTCAGTAAATGTTTGACCTGTGCCAAAGTCAAGGCCGAATACCAAAAACCATCCGGTTTGTTGGTTCAACCTGTGATCCCAGTATGGAAGTGGGAGAACATTACTATGGATTTCGTTACTAAGTTACCAAAGACGACGTCTGGTCAAGATACAATTTGGGTAATTGTAGACCGACTCACAAAGTCTGCTCATTTCTTACCAATGAAGGAAACCGACTCAATGGAGAAGTTGACGAGACAATACTTGAAGGAAGTAGTCTCGAGGCATGGAGTGCCAGTTTCGATTATTTCTGATCGAGACAGTAAGTTTACATCTCATTTATGGAAATCACTAAACGAAGCCCTAGGTACTTAATTGGATATGAGTACGGCTTACCATCCACAGACTGATGGTCAGAGTGAGAGAACCATCCAAACCTTGGAGGACATGCTACGTGCTTGTGTGATTGATTTTGGGAAAGGTTGGGATAGACACCTACCTTTGGTGGAGTTTTCTTACAACAACAGTTATCACACTAGTATCAAGGCTGCACCGTTTGAAGCTCTCTACGGCCAAAAATGTAGATCGCCTATTTGTTGGGCTGAGGTTGGAGACGCTCAGCTCACTGGCCCGGAAATTATCCATGAAACAACTAAGAAGATCATTCAGATCAAGAAGTGCATTCAAGCTGCACGGGATAGACAGAAGAGCTACGCTGATAGAAGACGTAAGCCATTGGAATTTGAGGTTGGAGATAAGGTCATGCTAAAAGTGTCACCATGGAAAGGGGTGATACGTTTCGATAAACGGGGGAAGCTGAACCCTCGTTATATTGGACCTTTCAGGATTCTCGCTAAAGTGGGAACACTTGCTTATTGACTTGAACTCCCAGAGCAGTTAAGCCGAGTTCATAGTACATTTCATGTTTCCAATTTGAAGAAGTGTTTCGTAGACGAACCACTAGCTATTTCGTTGGATGAGATCCAGATTGATGATAAACTTAATTTCATTGAAGAACCAGTTGAAATTATGGATCGAGAAGTTAAACGGCTAAAGCAAAGCCGCATTCTAATCGTGAAGGTCCGTTGGAATTCGAGACGAGGGCCTGAGTTTACTTGGGAGCGTGAAGATCAAATGAAGAAAAAGTACCCTCACCTTTTCGTTAACCCTTAGTCCACGTCTTAAGCTTTGAGGACAAAGCTTCTTAAACGGGAGAAGAATGTCACACCCCGAGAATTTCAGGTCAATATTTTAAAACTTTTCCGATCATTATTTTTGACTTTTATACGTTACGTTTGAATCCGGCAGTTTACCGAGAGGTTAACCCGCATAAATCTGAAAAATGTCATCGGACGTGTTCCAACCTTGGATTTTGATTAGTTTAGATATTATATGAGTTATTTTATCTTTTCTAAGTGTTCTTAGTTTACGATCACTCCCGATATTTATTTTTACACTTTAAAGTTTAAATTGCGTTTTTCGCGTTTTTGACCTAACGGAACCCCGAAAACCCAAAATCTTTTCGTGTAAACTTTAGTTATCGTTCATCTCATATTATGGCATCAAAAATTTCGTTCATCCCTCCCCCTCTACTCAAAACACATGCATACACACACTTAAATAAATCAAAGAGCATCTTTTATCTCTAGTTTGCATGTCAAAAATAAAATACCATCACATGCATAGAAAGGAATGTTTTGGAAGCATGCAAGGTGGTGTAAGACCCTTGTCTTTATGCATGCAAGCCTTGGACCACTCTTCCACTAAGCCATTTAATGGAATCTTGATTTTATTAGCAACTAGTGATCAAGCTTGGTCTTTTCCCCCTTCTCTTGCTTGTTGCGTCTGAAGCACCACCACACACACCTTTGGTGTATGTTGGTCACTTAGCCATTTGGTTACACATCTTTTGAATAGTCATGGATCCTTAACCTAATCTTGTCCTATAAATACCATACGCACTTCTAACTTAGGGTTTCATTCTCATTTCATAGCCTCGAAAATCACTCATCTCTCTCTTTTTCTCTTCTCTTGCTCACGGCACACACATACATACATATACTTTCCTTAGTTTTGATTTCTATCAAGATCCACTCATTCCAAGTTCATTTCTAAGGTTACCTAAGGTGTTTTAAAGTATTGGTTCTTTGATTTAAAGGTTTTCTTCAATATTTACAAATTAGGGTTTTGTTATTATTTGGGTTTTTTCAAGATCTAGAGATTTTGGGTATAGATCTTAT